>JAZAYU010000001.1:6837690-7032328 GCA_038501625.1 Corbicula japonica | reverse complement strand
CATGTCCGCCCCAGGCTGCAGCACGCAGTGCGGTTCTTTGATCCACATCCGCGTTGTCCACAGAGGCTCCTGCTGAAAGCAAAACTGTAACGACATCTGTGTGACCACCCCATGCTGCTGACCGAAGAGCTGTCCATCCATCTTCATCAGCATTGTCAACATTTGCACCAACTTCGACTAATGCTGAAACCACTTCAGCATGTCCCTGTTTAGAAGCAAGATTTAATGGAGTTTGCCGAGATTTGTCCAAAGCCTCAATGTTTGCACCTTTCAGTAACAACAATTGCACTAAATGTAATTTACCCTGATAAGCTGCAGAGTGCAGTAACGTCCGTCCATTAGCATCCACATGATCGATTTGTTCATCTAATTCCCGATCAGACAGTTTCGGAGATTGTATTTGTGATTCTATTGTTAAACTTTCTTTCATGCTTGCGGCATCACTCTCTTCTTCACAAGGCATTTCTGCTCCTGCATCGAGCAATAATTTCAACACTTTCTGTTCTTTTGGTATTCCGGCATTTAGACATTTTTCAACATTAGCTCCAGAAATCAGCAACCACTGAACTAAATTGTTATGATCAATTGCTGAATGAAAGCTACTTCTCACAAGGTGAGAAGCAAAATCTTGAACCTCAGCTGGCGTAAGTTTTGAAGCATGTAATGTGGCGTAAAGACACAACATTCCATGGCCTTCTGATGCATTACACAGATATTTCTGCGTACAATGTTTCACATCAAGTAACCACTCTGCAAAGCTGTGATGGAAAAGAATTCTGCATCCATCTGCACTTGTAATTAAAATTTTTGACAATAATTTCATATGTTTCTCAAATTCCTCCTTGGAGAGTAATGTGTTCTTAATTTGAGCACAACCGTAGAGTTCCAAATCAGTAAGTGGTTTTCTAGATGCCAATATCACTTCAAGGATTGGCTGAATTTTTGAGAACTGTTTTCGAACAAACAACCTTTGACATAACCACAGATAAAGACCGTTGAGCGTTCCTGGAATTTCTCTAATTTCACGCAGCATTATAAAACATTCCGCAACTCCGTCTAGCACTTTTTCTAGGTAAAGAAAACATCCATTACTTTTAATATGGAGTTGATTCAACATTTCAGCAGTCTCGCGACTCAAGTGTTGACGGAGTTCCTCCTCACGGTCAAGCCGACATAGAATATACTGCTGAACATCACGTACAACATGGGACTTCCTCAAATCATCAAGGCTTATTTTACGAAAACCAGTAAACATACGGGTGATTGCTTTGTTTTGCTTGCGTGAAGAGCAAATTAGAAGTAACCAATTTGGAATTAAATTGTGATGCCTTGCCAACATCTCAGCTATATTTTTACTACCTTCTTCTCTTTCATTCACAGAATGCAAATAAGATTCATCTATTGAATCAACTAATATGAATAATGTTTTTTCTGGGGGATCAATTTTAGTCAAAGGAATAATAACTGCCGTCTTAAACACTTCATCACAGCAGATTTCCCCATCACGAGAATGAAGCATTTTTTGAGCTTCAGAAGTGTTAACAAATTCTGAATATCCTGGTATCAAGTCTGAACAAAGCAACTGTTTAACCAGATTCTTTATAAAAGCTATCATGGACAATGTCTTGACATCATGCGCTTGACAAAAATGATAAGCAAGAAGTCGTCTGTTAAGCAACACTTGCTTGCCATCTGCTGTGGTGGGCCACACGAGTTCACAGCAGAGAGCAGTTTTACCACTTCCAGGCCCGCCCATTATGAGGGCGCCACAAGTCTTTGCGGTTGGTCTATTTTCCAGACAATGGTTCACCTTACTAAAGGCCCATTCCCTGCAAAAAAACTGCTTTTCTTTTAACAGGCACTGCGTCATTGCTGAATCTCTATTCCTTTCTTCCTTCAAGAAAATAATTTACTCAATTATGAAACCTAATTCCCTCTCCATTTTAAACTGACAGTATTAATTTTCGAGAAAACAATGTTCTCAATTCTACCTGCCAATCATGCTAACAATTTTATACACCATCCATTTTAGATATTTTTTCCGCCTTCTTAACTTTCATTCAAGTAACTCACAATCAATATCGTGTGATAATCCACTTGACTTAAATAATTAAAAGGTTCAGACACAGAAAGCAGACATCAAACAATAATATCCAACTTCTTGAATAATTGAGAATAAGATGTGTTTCTGTTTCACCCTGAATAAATCAATGTATTCCACTGGAGATCCTCTACGCGAATGAATGTGCGACCGAATGACTAACAGAATTATCCTTTTTGCTGTACCAATACGTCGATATCAAGTAAATCTCAAAACACTATCAGCCATCTAATAAAATGTATTCTAACAAGTACTGCTTAATAGTCTCATTTTCGATCTCTTTTTTTCACATTCACGACCATTGATGCAAATCTATGATAATTAAAAAGTGTCAAATCGCCTCGAACATCAGCTCTCGGTCAATTTATTATAGTGTTTATCTCATTTTCAAAACATTTTATTCATAATTTGATACCAAATTTATCATCAACAATCTTAAAAGAAAATCCAGTCCCTCCTTTCACGTTTTTTATAAGTAAGAAATGTAAAAAGTTCATCGGATATGGCATGCCTACTATAAGTGTATTTGGTATGTAAGGTTGTGACAAATTTTCTGCATGCCTATATCCCTTCCTTTGTGTTTTAAATCATAGGAGACTAATCTTCTGGCTTTCCTCAAACTTCACAAAAATAAAACAATCCTGTTGCATTTTTCACATGATAATATTATTACAAGGTTCTAACATTATCAACTTCAATATAAGAGACACCAAGGCTCCAAGTATCATCTTTTATTTCAACTTCAATTAAACTGCATCCAACGATTTCTGAACTCTGAATGATTCCTCGCATGTAATCAGTTCTTCAAGGATTTTTATGCAAATCCTGATTTTTCTTTGAATGTTCCATCTAATCCACCTTCTAGCCTATCATGTTCTCAGAAATTTCACAAAATTTCAGGATAAAACGTTTCTCTTTTAAAGCCTATCATGATAGGTTTAGGATAACAGAATCTATTCCCTGCCGCTTCTAAATTCACTGGTTCATCAATATTCCACAAAACTGATAATGTTTCTTATACGGAAGGGAGCGCAAACTTTATTAATTGTAGACCAGTATCGCTGGAGATCAATATAACGTAGTTTATCTTCTCTTTTGTTTGTATTTCTTTGCAACCGAATAGATGATCGAGCTGCCTGATACAGGTTCTCTGAAATTAGAAACAAGAGAAACATCATATTATTTGCCTAAAAAGGCTTGTTATATCGGAATAGACAGACAATTTATACAACTACAGCTTACAGACTACGTATATTGTTAATGTAATATCACTAAATCAATTCTTATAACGGTATCATTTACATTTTATTCTGCAATAATGCTTAAAATATGCTTTTGAGGAAAATCTTCATTAAATTTATTTCAATTTTTTAATGTTACAGTTTACTATTAAAGCCCTTCACATATTGTGACTAGTGTAGATTAAGTGTAGATCCAGATCAGCATGGTCATTTGCTACATGTATGTCTGATAAGGTAGATCTACATTGTTTGCTTTTTCAGTAAATAAACAAGAGGGCCATGATGGCCCTTTATCGCTCACCTGAGTACAACAAAGTTCTTATTAGTAACAGTGACCAAGACCCCGAGATGAGCCATATTCGAACTCATCCGAGAAATCATTGGGACAAACATCCTGACCAAGTTTCATGACAATCGGAGCAAAAATGTGACTGCTAGAGTGTTAACAAGAAAATTCTATTTTAAGTAACAGTGACCTAGTTTTTGGACCCAGATGACCCATATTCGAACTATTCCAAGAAATCATTGGGACAAACACCCTGACCAAGTTTCATTACAATCGGACCAAAAATGTGACCGCTAGAGTGTAAACAAGAAAATTCTATTTTTAGTAATAGTGACCTAGTTTTTGGACCCAGATGACCCATAACCGAACTTGTCCAAGATATCATTGGGACAAACATCCTGACCAAGTTTCATGACAATCAGAGCAAAAATGTGACTACTAGAGTGTTAACAAGAAAATTCTATTTTTAGTAACAGTGACCTAGTTTTTGGACCTAGATGACCCATAACCGAACTTGTCCAAGATATCATTGGGACAAACATCCTGACCAAGTTCCATGACAATCAGAGCAAAAATGTGACTGCTAGAGTGTTAACAAGAAAATTCTATTTTTAGTAACAGTGACCTAGTTTTTGGACCTAGATGACCCATATTCGAACTCGTCAGAGATATCATTGGGACAAACATCCTGACCAAGTTTCATGACAATCAGAGCAAAAATATGACTGCTAGAGTGTTAACAAGAAAATTCTATTTTCAGTAACAGTGACCTAGATTTTGGACCCAAATTACCCATATTCGAACTCGTCCGAGAAAGCATTGAGACAAACATCCTGACCAAGTTTAATGACAATCAGAGCAAAATTGTGACCTCTAGAGTGTTAACAAGAAAATTCTATTTTTAGCAACAGTGACCTTGTTTTTGGACCCAGATGACCCATATTCGAACTCGTCCGAGAAATCATTGGGACAAACATCCTGACCAAGTTTCATGACAATCAGAGCAAAATTGTGACCTCTAGAGTGTTAACAAGAAAATTCTATTTTTAGCAACAGTGACCTTGTTTTTGGACCAGATGACCCATATTCGAACTCGTCCAAGAAATCATTGGGACAAACATCCTGACCAAGTTTCATGACTATCGGAGCAAAAATGTGACCGCTAGAGTGTTAACAAGATAATTCTATTTTTAGTAACAGTGACCTAGTTTTTGGACCCAGATGACCCATATTCGAACTCGTCCGAGAAATCATTGGGACAAACATCCTGACCAAGTTTCATGACAATCGGACCAAAAATGTGACCGCTAGAGTGTTAACAAGAAAATTCTATTTTTAGTAACAGTAACCTAGTTTTTGGACCCAGATTACCCATATTCGAACTCGTCCGAGAAATCATTGGGACAAACATCCTGACCAAGTTTCATGACAATCGAGGCAAAAATGTGACCGCTAGAGTGTTAACAAGAAAATTCTATTTTTAGTAACAGTGACCTAGTTTTTGGACCCAGATGACCCATATTCGAACTCGTCCGAGAAATCATTGGGACAAACATCCTGACCAAGTTTCATGACAATCGGAGCAAAAATGTGACAGCTAGAGTGTTAACAAGAAAATTCTATTTTTAGTAACAGTGACCTAGTTTTTGAACCCAGTTGACCCATATTCGAACTCGTCTGAGAAATCATTAGGACAAACATTCTGACCAAGTTTCATGACAATCAGAGCAAAATTGTGACCGCTGGAGTTTTAACAAGAAAATTTTATTTTTAGCAACATTGACCTAGTTTTTGGACCCAGATGACCCATATTCGAACTCGTCCGAGAAATCATTGGGACAAACATCCTGACCAAGTTTCATGACTATCGGAGCAAAAATGTGACCGCTAGAGTGTTTACAATATAATTCTATTTTTAGTAACAGTGACCTAGTTTTTGGACCCAGATGACCCATATTCGAACTCGTCCAAGAAATCATTGGGACAAACATCCTGACCAAGTTTCATGACAATCGGAGCAAAAAAGTGATCGCTAGAGTGTTAACAAGAAAATTCTATTTTTAGTAACAGTGACCTAGTTTTTGGACCCAGATGACCCATATTCGAAGTCGTCCGAGATATCATTGGGACAAACATCCTGACCCAGTTTCATGACAATCGGAGCAAAAATGTGACCGCTAGAGTGTTAACAAGAAAATTCTATTTTTAGTAACAGTGACCTAGTTTTTGGACCCAGATGACCCATATTCGAACTCGTCCGATAAATCATTGGGACAAACATCCTGACCAAGTTTCATGACAATCGGAGCAAAAATGTGACTGCTAGAGTGTTAACAAGAAAATTCTATTTTTAGTAACACTGACCTAGTTTTTGGACCCAGATGACCCATAACCGAACTTGTCCAAGAAATCATTAGGACAAACATCCTGACCAAGTTTCATGACAATCGGAGTAAAAATGTGACCCCTAGAGTGTTAACAAGAAAATTCTATTTTTAGTAACAGTGACCTAGTTTTTGGACCCAGATGACCCATATTCGAACTCGTCCGAGAAATCATTGGGACAAACATCCTGACCAAGTTTCATGACAATCGGAGCAAAAATGTGACCGCTAGAGTGTTAACGAACTAAGTGTGGACGGACGACGGACGGACGACGGACGACGGACGACGGACATTCATCGATCCTAATAGCTCACCCTGAGCCAGCTCAGGTGAGCTAAAAATTCAGTTAATAAACAACTGTCACACAGGTATATGAAGAACAAATGAACAGGTCCAAATTAAAAGAATGTCGAGTCCATTAAATATCTGTTAGAGATTATCATGATTATAATTTCCATGCTGAAAAGTTGCACATATGGAACCCTATAATTACACTCTACAATTTACAATGAGATCTCTTAACCCTTTCCTCCATTTATACGCCGTTTGACGAATGTGCGACCAGTGTAGATCCAGATCAGCCGGCACATCCGTGCCTTCTGATCAGGATCTGCACTGGTTGCATTTTGGTCAGAGATAACCTAACAAATTAAAAAGTGAACAGTTTAGATCCTGATCTGGATCTAAACTGTTCACCCTAGCAGCCTGTGTTGCCTAGTCATCTAGACCTCTCACTAGTGTACCAGAATTTGATTAATGTAGCTTGACTCTTTCCTCCATATATAAACATTTTTACACATGTGTGACCAGTGTAGATCCAGATCTGCCGGCACATCTGGATGTGTGGGCTGATCTGGATCTACACTCTAGGTCTGTGCAATAAAGGTGTGTCTTTGGAGGAAAGGGTCAAACTTTATGCTATGCTCAACAAAAAAGAAACCGGACACTTCATCATCTGACTACTTCCTCCACCCACCTACACCAGGAGTAAAACTGACAATCTATGTGGACTGTGGTTGGAAATGAAATTAAACTTATCTGTGCATTTTGATATTTCCAAGTGTATAGTAGCCATTATTTTTATGAGAATGTGATAAAATATAGATTTTGTGTACATTTATCTCTTAGTTATTCAGAGTTATAAAGTGTCAGGTTTCTGTTGTTTTTTTTTATTTTGCTGAATAAATGTGTTTTCTGGAGTGGCTGCTTGTGCCTTCATTCAGGCTTAGATGTCCTGAGGAAGGGTTCCTTCAACCAGAAAATCTGTACCTTCACACAAAAATTCTCTATATTTTAACCCTGTGTAAGAGTTCTAAGATCAGAAAAGACTTCTTATATTAAGAGCCTTCACACTGCTCTGAGATGTTGCTTGTTTATAACTATACAACATCATGAAGTGCCACAAATAGCGAGACAGAAAACATGTAGACTATTGCCAACAATGCTGAAATGCTACATTACTAATGTCAGTACTAATAATTACTTGAGACATTTATTTCCTTTATTTTGTGGACTTACTGCAGACAATATAAGCCTTCCAATTACATTAGCATCTGAAATCAACTTTGAGTCCCAGACTTTGGGATCTGCACTGGTCGCATTTTGGTCAGAAATAACCTAACAAATCAAAAAGCGAACAGTTTAGATCTTGATCAGACGGCATGGATGTGCCGGCTGATCTGGATCTAAACTGTTCACCCATGCAACTAAGGTGTATCTATGGAGGAAAGGGATAAACCAAGTTACATTGTATGAAGGGACCACATTGCTGACATATGTACCAAAGTTTGGTTAATAGTTTAAGTCTGTAAATCAATTTACTGATTATCTCAGCACCTGAAGCATTCAGGTTTGTTTTTACTTAGAAAATATCGTAATTGTAAAACATGTAGAACAAGCCGAGTGGTTTTAATCAAGACACAGTGCTTACAGCTATCTTGTACATTTCAACAGAACAAGTGTTGCAGAAAGATTGGTACCGAAGCAGTAATGGGTTCTGCAGCTAATTATCCATTCAGCTTCAATAGGCATCACATGCATTCCCAAGCCACCTGACTTGCTGCTCAATTCTAACAATTATTCTATGCATGTGTTTTTTGCCTATCAGTATTTGATTTCAAGATTTGTTCTAATTTGATGAAAAATTACAATATTCTAAGTGTTTTTTATAATATTATATAATTTAAGTAGGAATAAGCAAAATAGATTTTAACCGTAACTCCCTATTTACATGTTTTATTGCATGTGCGAACTGCGTAGATCTAGATCAGCCATAACACCGGAGTAGAGGATATGCAATGTTTGCTTCATGATCAAAACCTATTGAATCAAAATGCGAATAAAGCAGATCCAGATCAGAAAGTATGGATGTGCCAGCTGATCTGGATCTACACAGTACTCCCATGCAATATGGGTGTACATATGGAGTCAAGAATGAATACAATCAGTAAAAAATATATATTTACCACATTTTCTTATTTTTAATTGTCCAGCAAATTTTTTATTCCGATATTCTTACAATTCCTTTGAAAATATGACTTGAACACTTAGTGAGATATCTGCTTGTCTTACTAAATACTTCAGTAAATAGAGTAAGCCACTCTTTTCTACTACCCCTATTAGAGATAATGCATAAACAGTGGCGGATCCAGAGGGGGTTCGGGGGGTTCGCACGAACCACCCTAATTTCCCAGATTTTTTTTGTCCCGGGTGGTTCGAGGTTCGAAGTTTCCGGGTACCCATCACTAGGACTGGTTTACAGAAAGAAAAGCGGTCTTCTTGGTGGTCTGGGTGTCAAAACTTTTTTTAATTTTGCGCGCTCTCAGTTCAAACCTGTGTATTGCCAATATACAACTTCGCATCCTTGCACACAAACAGGAAATTGGTAATCAAAGGAAAACTTAGTGTATTGCATATTTCATGTGTACTCAATCTCTTGTCAGGGGCATTTGATAAATCACAGAAAAGGTGACCTTTTACGTTACAGTCTGTGCTATAGAAGTTTACATTCATTTAGATGTTATATTCGCTATATAAGAAATAAAGTTTGAATATAAAAAATATACATGCATTTGTGAATTTTTGACTCCGACGACGAATTATCAAAGAGAAATGACCATGAGTTCCAGGATTTTAGCATCAAAATCTTAATACAATCGTTTCTTCATTGTTCTCTAACATAAAATTAAAGTGCGACAGTAAGGACAGAATTCTATACCACTCATCAAAAAAAGCATTTAAAATTCGAAAAATACTTGACCGTAACATATTTAATATCCTACGAAGAAAATATCGGCGCTGCTCCGAGTTTTCCTCATTGTTTCAAATTAAGAACGAGATTACTTGATTAAAAGATCTCCTATACACTAATTCAACATTTTAAGCAAGTTTTAAGTTTATGAAAACATTATATAATTATTTAATTCTGACAAATGTTGACCTGACTATCATGGAAGCTGAGCGGACTAATCGCCGAATTTTCTGATACCTAGTGAGTACAATTAGGCTGTTCAAAATACATTAAAACTTAAGTAACGTTCTTATTTCTTTACTTCAATAATGCTTTTCAACGTTAAACACAAAAAACAGCGAATATTTCCAACATCATATCATTTCGGACGGTAAAATATAGGATGTTTTCTTTCTCAATAAACAGGGTCTACTTGACTTTTTAAGTAAAGTCATCACTGAAGTTTACTCTTGACTCGGCAAATTAACGTTCATAAATTTATTTTAGACAAATTGATTCAAAAGATAATGATGTTGAATATTTTGTCCAGTAGGAAACCAAGTATCTCACAGTTTTCGTTAATTAAACCCCCTCCAACCACAAACAGTTATTTGGTTACAGAATTTGGCTCCAGTGCATCTAAAATGGTGCAAACATTTTCCAACTGTCAGAAGTATTGGTCACAAACTCCAGGGAACCCTGAACTACAAGAATTTCGAGCAACCAAAATTTCTCTAATTAACAACTTCTCGAGTTAAAACACATCTTCTCAAGTTTCTAATTATGAGGTAGAGAAGGCCTTTTTAGGTCCGAGTGCTTATAATTGCATCACTATCGTTTACAAGAAAATAAGTAAAATCTATTATGAAAGAGTAGTCCAAAACCTGCTATAAAATCACCACAAAATACATCGGAATACAGGATTTGGCATATAAATTGTCAAAATTTTCACGGAAACATTCCTCCAGTTAGGTCTCTTAAAATTTTTTTTTGTATGAATATGTCCCCATTGTATGTGTCCAACGGATACATGTAGATGTTCAGTGAGTAGTGGCTAATTCACGCTGTTAAAAATTATGATTCGCTGTGTTGAACCCCCCTTGCCGAAATCCTGGATCCGCCCCTGATAAAATTAATCAAAATCAATTGGACTCCATATTTAATACACTTGATAGAGGTCACACAATGACCACAACACACTTGGCCTTTAATAGGCATGACATTTTCAGCTAATTAGCATAAACATACATAATTAGTAAAAGCCATTTCTCGTACCCTTGGGGATTTTTCACTCAGCTGACCTTTGTAACTGTGAAATTCCAAAATACTTTTATCAAGATGAACCTAATTATGTCTTCTACGATTTTTTTTAAGTAAAATGTTCTATTATACAATACATTTTATCACACTAATTTCAACAACAACAAACTTTATTAGCAAACATTTTTAACTTAACAAGACCCTGTTTTTTTAATTTTGTTTTTATTTTTATTTCTCCCCTTTTAAGTATGTAAATTGACAACCTATGCAAAGGAAACCATATTTAAAATCTCAGAGGTTTCAAGGACATTGTGGCTTTCACAGCATGTTCACTTACACAAGTCTTTAAAAAAGCTAGATGTAGACTGCCGAGTGCTGGAAACTGAATAACTGTGTTCAAAACTTGCTCTTGTAAAAATAATTTTAAGTACACATGTAGCTTAAGTCTACATGCTAATCAATGTCATGAAAGCAGAAATTGCTGTGGTAATAATACTTAGAACAGTACAGCAATGTTTTTGCTGTTTTTTCTCAAAGTTATAATTATGTTGTCAACTGCAAAAACAGCTAATTATTCTCCATAACCTTAACCCTTAACCTTAAAGAGCTGGGATTTCCCCAGGCTATACTGACCATAATGACCTGACTATTTTTGAGAAACAGCTGCCATTTTATTTGTTTGAGCCCAGAATCCTCCTTATATTTTCATTGAAAAAGGACGCCACCTAAATATCCCTTTAGAGGAGCGTACCTGTCCCCTTTGTAAATTAGATGTTGAAGATGAGATACACTTTGTTTTGAAATGTAATGAGCTGCAGACAGAAAGGAATAATATGGTTAATCTGTTGAATGACTGTGTACCATCATTTAGTTTGCTTAATGATGGAGAGAAATTGCAATTTATTTTAGGCAATTCATGTACTGACAGTGATATTTTAAAAATATGCATTTACAGCATTCATAATTTATACCAATTAAGACTGTCAAAGTTATCATAGGGTTATGTTTATAGCTTAACAAGCAAGCACTGTTACGGAATGGAAATCCACATACTGGATTAACAATCTCCGCTTGTATATTTCTCTATTTA
Source organism: Corbicula japonica (assembly GCA_038501625.1). Classification (NCBI taxonomy): domain Eukaryota; kingdom Metazoa; phylum Mollusca; class Bivalvia; order Venerida; family Cyrenidae; genus Corbicula; species Corbicula japonica. The sequence goes on along the minus strand of JAZAYU010000001.1, from coordinate 7,020,736 downwards.
TTACTTTTGATTATAACTACATGAATATGCATTGTATGTTTGTATTGTCTTTGTACTGTTGTGGTAACAATCCTGTTTGTTTGGATTTAAACCAATAAAATGATTTGATTTGATTTTTTTTTAACCCCCTTCTAATTTGAAAGATAATGAAAGCACTGCAACTTTAATTTATGCAGAGGACTGAACTACATGTATCTATCAATTGAAGTCCAGTCAATTCAAAGTTGACAGGAGTGTTGATAGCAATAAATAAATTTTTAATTGCTTAGCAGTGTTGGTCACAAATGTTTAAATACTGGACTTCACATCAACAATTAACCCAGTATAAGCTACCATAAGTTGGATCAACCTAAAGAGTATTTTGTTATGTAACAAACTGAGAAATAATGTGAATAAAACTTGAAACTTGAGTTGTTTGCCTGTGCACATAGTTTAAAAAAAGAAATTCACAGAAAACTTAAAGGTCAGTGAAATGACCTTAAACAAGGTCTGTGACATTTTTGTCATCTGTTCAATTTACCTTGATTAAGCTGCAAACATACCAATTTCACTAAATATCCAATTTCTCTTTACAGCTGGATAAATATTACATTTCTAATCTAATTCTCAAGATCTTATTTATGTCAAAATGATTCAATTTCAAATAAAAACCATTTTTCCCACCTGGACTTAAAACTGTTAAACAAGACATCTTAAAACTAGGTTGAATTATTAATCTAGGTAAACAGGTTATTTAATTGTTATCTATATTGTCTGTCAACTTAGAAAACATATTTGTCTTATAACATATTAATATTTGGACATCAACTATACTGACAGGTGGTCTACAAAACATTAATTATAAATTTATGTCTGTTTAAAAGCTTTACAGAATAAAAACAACTTATACTATTATATGGCTTAAGTGTTGCATGCCATAATGGGTTGAAGGTTATAAAACTGAGCATGGACCAGTCGCCATTTCAGCCAATCAGAAGCTTGAGATTTGAGACTGGTTTCCTTGCTCAGTTTTATAACCTTGGGCACTGGCTGTGATTTGAGAGCTCCATCCACACCAGCCATTAACCCTTTCCTCCATATGTACACATTTTTACGCATGTGCGACCAGTGTAGATCTTGATCAGCCGGCACATCCGTGCTGTCTGATCAGGATCTGCACTAGTCGCATTTTGGTCAGAAATAACCTAATGAATAAAAAAGGGAACAGTGCAGATCCTGATCAGACAAGAATGTGCCAGCTGATCTGGATCTACACTGTTTGCCTACGCAATAAAGGTGTGCCTATGGAGGAAAGGGTTAAACAAACCAAAATACTTGAATCAACATCAAATAACTATAGTGACCATGCACCAAAATTATCCCCAGGAACTTTTTTATAGAGCATTAATGTACAAGTTTAAATACTGTCTGCAACAGATCTGGTGCTATTGAAATGACATCACTTAATTCACCCCCTTCTCCACCCTGCCCCAGCAACCATCAAGATCCATCCTGAGTTTTCACGCAATGCTCATCACACAAGAGGCTATTGTTTACTGGACAGATCCCTATTCTGCCAAGCTTTGATGTCCCTGATCCCCATATATTTGATGGTAAAATAAATTTCTCTGTAGCCAAATCTAAGATAAGGGAGATGGAATAACTAACAACAGGGGCAATATGAAAACATAGGCCTATATATGTAACATCAAATGTGTTATTTCAATTCGACCTCTACTCCTTAAATGTGGGTTTTATGGCATGTGCCAACAGTGTAGATCCAGACCAGCCAGCACATCTGTATTGTCTAATCAGGTTTTACATAGTACACTTCTTGGTCAAAAAGTGTAGATCCTGATCAGATGGCATTGATGTGCCAACTGTTCTTAATCAACTTGTCTATTCACAGTGTGCATGCATATATGATAAACCAATTTACAGGGATTAAAGGGGTAATAAACTCACACTGCAACTACTTAATGCTTAACAATAATCTGTACGGAACTTGCAAGAGTAGTTAATTTTTATATTAGTATCACTTTATGCCGGACAGTTCAAAACAAATGCTAAATTTATAAGTCAGTGGAAACCACCCTCCAGGCTGTAAATAGTTTTCAAAGCTGTTTTAATCCATCATTGTATAATTATATATAACTTTTTTATGAAATAACATAACATGATAAAATCTCCTCTATCAAAAAGTTGTTCTTACCCGATAATCTAAACACCTAGTGTTAAGGAGCTCTAGCCAGATTAACAACTGACCACTTCACCACTGAATGACCAAGTCCTACCTTAAATATTTTCCTCAGTCAAGGGCGCTTAATTAACACTAGACATGTGAACGGTCACATAAATACCTCTATAAAATCCACAAATATTTGGTTTTGCTATAAGCTGTAATAAATTATGATTTTTGTACTTTTCAAGGTGTGATCTGCATGTATTTATCATGTATAAACTAATACTCTAGCAGATATTCTTTAACCCTTTCCTTTATATATATATATACTCATTTTTACGCACGTGCGACCAGTGAAGATCCAGATCAGCCATTTATTAACCCATCCGTGCCGTCTGATTAGAATCTGCACTGGTCGCATTTTGCTCAGAAATAACCTAATGAATCAAAAAGCCAACAGTTTAGATCCTGATCAGACGGCACGGATGTGCCAGCTGATCTGGAATTAAACTGTTCGCCCTAGCAATAAAGGTTTATCTATACAGGAAAGGGTTAATAAATGGCTTTTCTAATGCTAGGGGATTCTGGGGCAGGGGGCCATGCCCTATAATTTGGTGAAAGTGGTCTGATTTTCTCTTTTATGGGGAATGAAAAAATCGTTTTGGGAGAATTGCAAAATTTCAGAGTATTTAAGGAGAAGGGGCCTGTAGAAGGTAAAAACGCATCAGTGTCATAGTAAATTATTACTGTTGTGAGATATTTAATTATAATTAACAGAATTAATTCCTGAAAGTGTACCTATGCAAAATGTCAGAAGTATACAGTAAATGTTCATGATAATGTAACAAGATGTATAACAACATTTAATGTGACTCATGCAATATTCACATGCTATCCAATGTAACTTTAATTATGTTAGTCCCAGCATTAATTGATGGCTCTGCACAATTATGCAGAGAACAGTCCTAAAAGTAGAACATAATTTTTAAGGCAAACATTCTAAGTTTTAATCTGATATTACATTCTGAATCCAGAAAAAGTGTAAAGTTAATAGACAGACAAATAAAACTGGAAAATTTTGCAACTGAATGTTCTGTGCACCTATTAAATGATGAAATAAAAAAAGTGATTAGTTGTCTACACAGCTAGAATCTTCTGATATATGGTGTCAGAAAGGCCCTCTTAACCCTATACTCAATCTATGTTTTAATTGCATGTTCAACCAGTGTAGATCCAGACCAGCCAGCACATCCATGCAATCTGATCTGGATCTGAACTTTTCACATATTTGTTAGAAATAACCTCATAAATAAAAATGCAAAGATGTATCAGCTGATCTGGATCTACAATGTTTGCTCATGCCATAAAGCATATTTACGGAGGAAAGGATTAACTGCACAATCTCAGTCATGTTGTTAATGATGCTGTGCGGAATACCACAATTCTTATTGAGACTCCAGCTTAACCCTTTCCCCCATAAATACACCTTTATTGAATGAACAAACAGTTTAGATCCAGATCAGCCGGCACATCCGTGCCGTCTGATCAGGATCTAAACTGTTTGCTTTTTGATTTGTGAGGTTATTTCTGAACAAAATGCTACCAGTGCAGATCCTGATCAGACGGCATGGATGTGCCAGCTGATCTGGATCTACACTGGTCGCACATGCGTAAAAATGCATATATATGGAGGAAAGGGTTAAAGGGTCCAGTTACCAGAACCTTTAGCCACTGTCATATGGTTTGATCATTGTTAATCGTCTACTCCATATATACACATTTTTATGCATGTGACACTAGTGTAAATCCAGTTCAGCTGGCACATTCATGCCATTTGATCAGGATCTGCACTGGTCGCATTTTGGTCACAAATAATGAATCAAAAAAGCGAATAGTGTAGATCCTGATCACATGGCATGGATGTGCCGGCTGATCTGGATCTAAACTGTTCGCACATGCATGATGTATCTTTGGAGTCAAAGATTAACAAATCTGTCAAGTTCTCTGCTAAAAGCAAAATATCAAAAAAGATACCAAAAGCATGTTATTATCCCATTGCAATAAGCTATTTTCAATCGATAAACCTGTTCATATTATTCCATTTAATTATGCATCTGTGACAGTTTCATGTAACAGAACAATACCTTACAAAGCCAACAAAATTAAATATTTTAGCAACACCCTGTAGCTTGATGTCTTTATTAGTGCTTTGTTTGAAAATCGGCAGTAAAATTACTAAATACTTGGTGTCATCCTTAAAAAATCAAAACCAACATACTAACCTGAATGTGCGATGTCAATAAACCTTTTAATCTCTTACATGAATATGACTTTTCACAAAATAGTCTTAAAGAAGTGATTTTCTGTGTGATGTTCACAACGTGTGTTTTGCTTAGTGCGGATGTGGGAGGGGTATAAAATTTATTCTGGAATCTGATTGGTCGGTACCGACCGTGCTTATTAAGGTGGTGTACATTCTTGTTTTCGCGATTTTTCCATCATCATTATTATTATGTGTGTATAAGCATTACGTTTAAGATATCAAATGTTCTCCATTGTCTTAATAGTCAAACTAAATTTTGTAAAACATCACATAAACCTTTACTCTACTGTCGGCAATGTTTCCCAGCAATGACAGTATTTTCATGTATAGTCATAATAGTTAATCAACATCGGCAGTATTTTTTATACTTTATTTTCTCTATTCCTTTTACTTTATTCAGATGCGTGTTGTAGGTCTTTATGGTTAATTATAAAATGTGTGTATCATAAAGTAATAAAATGCCAAAAGGCGATAGTTTCCATGATAGTATAATAAATATATCATCCTAACACAACTATGTTATTACAAGGATTTTATCTATATACAAAATATTTGCATTAAAGTACGTAAATACATGTTTTAGGGCTACACGAGATGATAAATAATTAAGCATAAGGCCTACATCAGTTTAATCTTTCTACTGTACGACATCATTCTGTAAGTTTCTTGGGTTTACTGTTTAATGTTTACCAACCACCTTAAAAACAATAGTTCAAACATAAATTGCTATCAATGCCATAATAAAATTAGCATCATACTTTTACTTAACATCGACTTATGTGTTTATTTACAAATATATCTTTATATAATGACTTACCAGCTAGAATATTTATGAAAAATAGTGTAGTTCCTTTTTTAGATAATTGTTTTATCTGTTTAGGAAATCCAACTTGGTAAACACCAGTCAGCGTTATTTTTATCCTTAGCTAAGATATACCAAATAAGGAATGTTAAAAATGCGTAAGAAAATATATCATTATAATAATCATGACATATGAGACCTATCCGCATATTCATGAATAACATAAAAATACCAATTACGAAAAGTACAATATAATGTATGGATTATTGCGTGTTCAACAGACATGAAGGAATAAAAACCTGTTCCTCTTTGCTAACACTATGCGATATCCGACAGTCCTATCAAAGACTTCAAAACGATTATGTATTTATTTTGTCACATTGATTTGTTTACAAGATGACTTGTGTTGAAAGTTCAATAACTGCATTTACGTTTCCGAGAAATTAGTTTAAATGTCATCATTTTATTATTCTCAGTAGTAAATTAAATTTGAATGAGGCCTAAAAATATTTTTGTTAGGGTTACCCGACCCTACATAAACTATGCCCGACCCTACCATTTTTGGGTCTGTCAAAATTGTGGTATGTACTATGATATTCTTTTTACTTTTTTTCAGTACCCACATTTCCAACAATAGTTAAAACTGTAAAACTTAATGATAAATAAGGGCATTGTCGCTTCGACATGTTGTTCATAATAATTGCTCTATACTAGCAGGAACCCATAGTCTCAATATTAAAGACTGAGCTCATGGTTATTATGGTTATGCATAACACCACTCGACTCGCTCTTGTGTATTGTACCGATTCTACCCTGGAATAATAAATGTCTATAATGGAACCAACGATAAATGTCTACAATAGAACCAACGAAATCCTACCTACACTGCCTATTCCTAGTGAGCATGGCCTGGTGGTTCGGGGCAGGGTGTGTGTGTGTGGCAGTAATGAGATACTGTTAAACTGTAAGGGAAAACACTCGAGTTAGTTTTCTTAAACTGATTCTACAAGAGTTATTTCTCTTCGTTTAATTTTGCTTAGTTTGTGCATGTGTATATCAGTTTTGTTTGTGAAAATCTACTGAAAATGAAAAAAAGCCAACTTTGTGCGTGTTTCTTCCAAATGAAGTTGTAGTTATTTTAGAGAACCATATCTTTGCATAATCTCCGACAAGAGTGTGTTATATCGGGCAAAAGAAGTCCAAAGAGTGACTGATAAGCAGAAGATTGTCTTTGGCTGTTTATTTTTCAATTATAGTGGAACCAACAAATTATTAGGTTATTTGGCCACTCCCACTGTTACTGACGGAGGAAGAACTCAGGTTTACCCCTCGAGGCATTTAACTACACGGGCGGACATCTGGGTAGAACCATCGAAGTTACTTGGAAACGGTCGTGTTCGTCTGTATCAGATCTGGGTTGAAATCTATATTTTAACCCAGATCAGATGGAGTGTCACGGTGTCTGAAAATAATTTTGAGAAATGGCGACGCGCGGTTGTTAACTTCCGGTGTATCATTACGACCACGAGCGTATTCAAGTTAGCCGCGGCGGGGTTTTATCTTTGTCCAAAAATGTACATAGAGAGCTTAATATACACATCACACAATTATTCGTTACAAGATGCATCATTAATTAACTTCTAAGCAAACAAGAATCAAATTACTTTTATGAATATTTATTGCAATTTAATGCTAAGTGAAATAAAATATTTTAAAATTATTAGCTATTTTAACTTTTACCTTTACTACATACAACAAATTTTGAGCAACTCTTGACATTTAGCATCGCGATCCATACTTAACAAAAAAGTATAACACAGATGTGTTATATCACAGATGTGTTATATTATTAGTTGTGGAACGCGTTGTAGAACCGTCAATTTCAACATCAGAATCATTTGTAAATAAAGAACCATTATATATAGGTCATACTCACGCGCCACAATGAAGTCACGTGATTTCCAATATTTGTAAACAAAACACAATCTTCAATATTCCGCAAAGAATATTGTCCAACATTATTGACCTGGCACTTTTCGTAAAGGTCATTGAATAAACACGGGTATCAGCGAAAACATCGATATATTATTCAATTTACACCTCAGTGATGTGTGGAGTATTGGAATAGATGCCGGACTACCGATTGTAACATTTACGAAAAAAATTTAATAACGAATATGGGGTCAAATGCAAGAGTGCCAGGTCAATATTGTTGGACAATAACTATCTTCACAATGTCTCTTACTACACTTTTGTTAGGAGTGATCTGATTGGTCGAACGATTTGTGTGCAAAGTATTTCCCCGACTTAGTCAATAGTTCGACCAATCAGAACGCTCCGAACAAAAGCGTCAGGGATTTCCGGAAGTCGCACGGGGGAGAAGAATCTATGATAAATAACCTGCATTTCGGAGGCCGTTTTCTGTTGAACATTCCGCGTATTTCGAGCTTTTGGTGAGACTGTTTGACATTGACTGTTAGATCAGACCCTGTTGTGTTGAACCAAACAGCTGTCAGGATGGAACCCTCCGTATTGTAGGAAAAACAGCCTCTCGAACGGGGGTAGGGACCATTATTCAATTATATACATGGAATATACCTTTTTTAAACTGCGATTTTGACGGTGTATTTTCGCATATATTGAAAGAATGGAATAATATTAGTGACTTGACACCATTTTTACAAAAAAACAAGGGCGTATTAGTAACGGTTGGCAGGGGGTTGTGTGTGTGTGTGTGGGGGGGGGGGGGGGGGTGGGGCGGCTGGTCAAGCGCCAGTGATTGAATGGTACTTACCGTTCGCTAATCACCTATATATGAAGCCGGGCAACATGGTATTCGCAGAAAACGTCTATTAGAAGCCGGGCCCATTATTCTTTTGGGTCGTTGTGAAGGTCACCAAGTAATAGTTAAATACTAATTAATAGTACTAAAAAGTTATGACCCATAATTCGTCAGGAAAACAACATTAAGGATTTATTTCGAAATCGTGTAATTTCTTCTTCCTTATCTGTATCCTAGAATGTTTCGTCTCGATACTACATATTCAAATCCAAACTTACAAAAACATTCTAAGTTGTACATGTTAACCTGATTATGGAGACCGTGCTATCAAGTGCAATCGACACTGGCTGTAATTTGCTTGTAAAATCGTGTTAGGTTTCATCTGATAGCAAAAATATTTCTCGCATTTGATTTATTTTAATATTGTAAATGTTCATTTTTTTTTGAAAACATCCCAATAAACAGTTTTCCATCCGTTGTTGTTGTTTCTTCCCAGTTTTTTGTCCCTCCCGTCTCTTAACGAGGACATTATGGTGTGGACATACCAGCTTTCCATCGTGGAGGAAGACCCCTCCGGGCATTTTTCAGGCCCGAGCGGGCACCTGGGTAGAACCACCGACGTTCCGCAAGCTAGCTGGTTAGCTTCTTTACATGAAAGATGACCCTGGTAGGTCTCGAACCCACAGCGGTAAGGGCAAGTGATTCTCTGTCAGAAACTTTAACCACTCGGCCCCGGACGCCCCGGACTGTTTTCAATCCGTACCGAAGCATGAAATTATAATGTCTCTAGGTATGGATAAAGTGACACAAATTAACAGGATGTTTAATCTAACCAGACAACTGCAGTATACTGAATCTTGACTAAAAGAGTTGACCACAAACGTTCATCAGGTGCAAAATTTTCTTAAAGAATAAACTTAAAGTGGGGATAAGAAATGTATCAAAAGAAACGGACAAAGCAGCTCTTTTCGATTTTATTTTAAAAACAAACAATCCTGGAAACACTCACACTCGTTTATTGTCGTAGATTGAACATGTGGCTTTCATTAGTTAAATTTCCTGAGTTTGATTGTTTGACAAACTCCATGAGCATAAGAAATAGATAGTTAAAGTCTGTCAGTTTTTGTATTCTATTTTAATTTTAAGCCACAAACAATCTTGCAATCTCCATTATATAATTATAGATTGACACCAAAACACTTTTTGGATCCAAATACTTATAATTTTAAAGAAATTGTGTCAAGATTACAGAATTAAACACATAAAATTCACTATTAATATGCCAGTCAGCATACGGCGCCTCGTCCTGAAATCGAGTTTCGATAAAAATCCGAAAAACCCGTTCCGCGACGGAGCAATGTGAAAAGGGTCTATTGTTTGTGGTGTCTTTTTTAAAACTGATCATTAACCATGCTCTCTCCCTTTCTCTTCTTGACTGTGTGGGTAGGCTGTTTTCTTTTTCAGAATGTGGCAATTCCTGATATGCATATTTCACCTTTTTGTAACAACGTAAACGATTTCAATGAACATTATCAACGTAATCATTTGCATAACAGAAAAGGTTTTATAACAGGGGTATAGGTATCACAAAAAACTTTTTGCAAGTTTTATTGCCGATACCAAGATTTAAATTCAAAAATCCAACTACAGTTTAAAATCACTGCTGCAACAATTTATTTCTTAACCAGTGTTTTAGACAGATGTGATTTATAAATTAAAGAAAATAAAAGGCAACATTAATTTATTCACATTACTCATAAAAACCAATCCGGGTATCTGAAAAATCAAAAAGAAATGCTACCAACATGAGATTCTACTGTATCGCCCTGCATGCTTAGTGATTAACCCGTCTACAGTTGACCGGTATGCTTACCTATTTGTTTGCTAGAGATGACAGAGTTTCGGGAGTTCATGAAAGTTTCTAGCGAAATATTGTAAAAGAAAGTATTTCTGCCATCGTGTTCTTTCTGATTTGACACCAGGTGCTCTGGTCTCGGTAGTATTATTGAGTACTCACACTTTAACTTGACAGTGCATTTTATGCGCTTGTGTGCTTTTGCATGTAACATTGTCGAGTAAACGGGTGGGTTGGTGTTAATTCACAAATACCTTGTACTTGTTTGTTAATTTTAGAACCTGTTGGTGGCAGGTGTAAGGTTGGTGCTCCCTAGAACCTGGTTTAAATCCGCCCCAGTGGCAATAATCTTTCCACTGACCGTTCCAAGGCGGATACCCCGTCAGCCTCTTTTTGTTAATAGTTTGTGGTATCTTATTTGGGGCGCGTCACGGGAAAAGGTACCTTCGGACAGTTGACGTCAATCTTTGAAATGATGTCATAAATTTGAGCAGACGACATTATCTTTTATGCATTTCGCGGTAAAAATACTATTTTATTGTCAAAATGTGTAACAAAATCACATTTTTGTTATAAGAAATTGATTTATAATTATAAGTTCTTTCTAAATTTAGTAAAAACTAAAATATCACTCGAATTGACCGAAGGTACCTTTTCCCGTGATGTGCCCCATTTGAAATTGATCATTTTATAAACCCTTGCTATCTATTCCTCTCTGCTATTTGGCTGTGAGGTGAATCTCTGTTCTCTTTGGCTTTTCTTGATATGCACATTTCACATTTTTATTCACCGATATTCCAAATATTTAAATATCGACCGGACCGAAGTATGAAACTATTCCCCGCCCCTTGCATTACGAATATTTGCTTACAACGGTGAACTTTTTTTTTACCACAGAATCGAGATTTGAACAAGTTTTAGCTTTCCAAAAAGCTAGTCGGTCAATAGCATGCCATTTTAACAAAAGACGGCTCTGAAGTGTAAACTTCTCTAGAAAAATTTCGTTAGTATGTTGGTATTTATTTAGCCCTGAATTTCCGCCCTGTAATAAATATGCTCGCTTGCTCTCGTCAAACGTTTATGTTTCAATTGCAATAGCAGGTAGACACGTATGGATCCCATTGTCCGGCGGCGGCGTAGTCGTCGGCGGCTGCGTTGTCCTGTAGCCCATAAACTTAAATGTGACTTAATGTTGCCTAGAAGTTCGTAAGTATTTGACATACATGTACCAACTTAATAATTAAAAATATCTTCTGCATGAATAAAGCCATCTCCGACAACAAAAATGATCACGCTTGTTATATTATATTTTATTATGCCCATATCAAATTACTTAAATATCGAATTTAATGTTGCCTTTAACTTTGTAAGTCCTTGTCCTATTAACAGTACTTGAAACATATCCTCATTTGCATAAACAAAGCACTCTGACAACAAGATCGATAACCCCTGTTTCAATATTTTTGAGTTATGCCCCTGTTAAAAGACTTTAATATGAATCATAATGCATTTACATGTGCCTTTTTCGTTAAAATATCTTCTATTTTGACTGCTCGAATTTATCTCCAACAAAAAATAAATAATGCATCCCAAACAATCCCGACAAATGTACAGATTAACGTTTTATATCTCAAGACTGCTAGTCTGTTAAAAATCTCGCAGTTTTACCATTTCACTTGGATAATATTTGGAGGAATGATGCAAATAAACACAAAAGTATGATAAACCGTTTGAACTTTTGGACAGAAAGCTTAAGTGAATAACAATATCAGTTTAAATTTTAGAAAACTTGGAATAATTGTGTTTCATGGAATTCATTATCTTTGACCTGGTCTGTGGACTATAGAAAGAACTAAATCTTGGCTATCGGCAATTTATAAACTGATCTCTTAAAAAGCTGCAGTAGCATTGTCTGTCTTCTCAAGCAGGTAGATGCAGATCGACTTTGATTTACCGGGGAGCGGCGCGAACTGACCAGTCCCGACTCAGCAATAAAGTATTCCGACATTGCCGGTAATTTCTTATCACTCACATGGAATACTTCCAGATTATAATCTTTACATGATTAATAAACTATGGAAATTCTGTAGGCTTGCTTATATCGATTACCTTTAACGTCGATATATAAACGCAAATAAGACGTGTACTGTTTCGACATTGGTAAAAATTTGTCTGTTTGTTTTTTTATCTCCTGTTTCTGTTAAATTGTTTCGTCGGCTTGTAAATGAAGCTCAATCATCTGTATACTTTAAATATTTGTTCTTATTTCCCTGTTAAAACGAAGCTTACATAGAGTTGTTATGCGTGAATAATTAGATCGTCTATTACTGAGATTTACATGAACGTTCCCATGAATGAAATCAAAATTGAGCTCAAAGGTGCAAAACATACCCGCGAAACCCCTAACCCTAATGTCTGACCCCACATACACACACTATGTCACTGATCTTGTTCGGTCTGAAGTCAATGCTAAAACAATAGCATTATTTTTACAAGTACAGTAAATTAGACAACACAAGCAATCATCATAACATTTTTATGTAAATGTCGATCGTTTAGAATAAACTATATTAAGACCACCAACTTTTGAAGTAATTTTCTGGCTGAAAAGGAATACTTGTGTAACACCTTTAAACAGTAACATAATGCCAATATTTTGGCCATAGAATTAATTAAAACAAATAATTTTTCTTTGTAACAGTTTCAGAATAAATCGTCTTAACAATAACAAAACAATCAATGTGATCAGCACAAAGTTAAAGTGAAATTAATAAATGCATCCAACATACGAATACATTTCTTTCCGTCTTCTAACGGTCACTGACCTGATTTGACCTGATTTGCGGACCTAACTATGTAAATAAGCATTGCTTGTCTGCTAAGTGTACAAATACGCATCGGCTGTGGAAAGTTCTATGGTACCGCTATGACCAAGAAGGCATCCAGTTTAACGATACTTAAACAACTGCATTATTTCTACACGTCCTGAATAAAAATAAAAATTAAGCATACAAGAAACATGATTATCTACATTAATGTCTTTTCCGGTAAAGGGCTTCTTTATATATCAAGCAATCAAACATCAGCCTATACACTATCCTTTTGCATGCGTCTTAGGAACAGGTGGCATAGTCCAAATTGTCCGTTCTGGACCGTGAGTCACTGTTAACCGGTGTTCAGGCTAAAGAGCTCATGTTTGGTCGATTATAATATGTCGGTCATCAGGATGACCGACAATAAGCAAGCAATCATAGGCATACTTTTCCGTACATTCGCAAAAAGCAGACGAACGGATAGTCCGCCGAATAAAACAAATAATTATTGATATTTTACCTAACAAACGTATTCATAGTGTTGAAAACTGTGGATTTCAATAATGTTTTTTTATATAACAATTGTGTTTAAGAACTTGACTTAATCACTCTAGATATACATGAAAGGTAAAACAGACAAATTTGATTTCATTTTTAATATAGAGTATCCGAATAGTTTTATAGTTATACAACTTAAAGACATAAGTTTATACCTGATCTTGCCAAAATTTACGTTTTGTGAAATCATTTGAATGCGTAGTTTATCAATCAAACTTAAAATACACATGACATTGGTATAAAAACCGCACAACAGAAAAATGCTACAATCATATAGTTCGATCTTTCCATAAATGGCTCTTTTGATAATATTAACAAATTTTCAATAGGTTCTTTTGAATAAAGCTCTGGATATCAATATTATTTGTATCCTAAACGCTGAGGAGGTTCGGCAGGGGTTCCTTAGTTTACAAGCTTTACTTATTACGTTATTTCTGTTAAGTTATTTTCGCTTCCCTAAGTCTTGGTCATAATGTTTCATTGAAAATTTTCGTTTGAAATAAAAGAACATACTAGTTTCCGTACAAATTAAGTCTACTAGTATTTAAAGAAACAATATTACCATTTCATTGTTATAATTCAATATATCATAGCCTGGTGGACACATTTAACCCGGAGTAGCCTGTATGCCGTTATGTTTTGTGTTGGTGTCCACATTTTAAACTCGCTCTGCAAAGTTCCTGTGAACTAAATATGAACTCACAGATATTGAGTATTTAAGCAGGAAAAGGAGGAGTGTTGTTCCTCAATTAGACCGAACAGATTAGCATGTTGGCTGTGCTCAGAATGGGCCATTCTTTAATTACTGAATACCTATTGTCACCGCTTGCTGATCAGGTATGGATTAACATACTGCAACACGGTTTGCGTTATCGCCTACATTTTTTCTGAATAACCCCATGTGTATACATGTAACACGAATGTTATGAAACGACAAGTGTCAGAATTTTACAGAATGAGTCTGCAGGGAAGAAGAGAGAGATAGTTAGAATGCACTACAACCACTCCTTTTGTTTTTCCTTGATACTTGTTAAAGGCTAAACAGAAGATTTTTGACTTTTTATAAACCTTTAGTTCGATTATAATTTATTGTTTTTAGCCTCTGACTTAATGTTAACTCTAGTTTTATAAACAACTCTGCCATTCTCTATTCCATAAAACACCCGTAAAATCTCAAATGTTTGAAACTAACATGCTACATATAGAAAAAAGTTTGAAATTTCATTAATTTTGATGAAACTTAAAACTTGGGTAAACTCTTAGTTTAGATAATTACTAACTAGCATTTTGGCTCTATTCAATATGCCTATTGATTTGCAACCACTTATTTTTAATATGACGAGCCTCAATGTATAAATTGATATTGAATTGATTATTAGAAGCCTTATTGAGTGTGATAGCGGTGTTAGATTTCATTCTTGACTTTAAACATGCTTCAGATAAAGGCTTTATACAAACAAAATGTGCCAAGTTTTGAAACTTCATGATCGAAATCTACCTATAAGCATTTGACACTGAACCGCAAATATCTCTCATCAAATGTGAATTTAATGACAATTTGTTCAATAATTGAAACATATCTATATCAACATCCAAATAACAATGTATAAACAACATGCGATTTTGGACATTGATTTTAAGTTTGACGTCAACGTTAATATCGGATATGATAAAAGTTTTGATGGACTTTCGTTGAGGGTTGCCTTGTAATACATTACGAACACTATTGTTTGCGCTAGTAGTACTCAGGAATATATCCAGCTCCATGCAACCTTGTGCAGATCTCAGTTTTTAGACGATGGCGTCAAAAGTAGAGACAAATCATTCCCAAAATAATTCCGAAAACCAGAGTCACACCGAAGAACTAAGATGTGGACACTGCCTGAAACCGTACAGCGATCCGAGGTTGTTAAATTGCCTTCATTCATTTTGCATGACATGCATTCGCGACCACGTAGCGAAGAACAAGTGGACGAAATCGTTATTATGTCCGCTGTGTCAGAAAGAGATGCTAATTGCTAAAGAAGGACTGGAATCGATACCTAAAGATTATTATATAAAAGCTCGACAAGAAGTGAACAAACTAACAACAACTTCACAATGTGATATGTGCACAGAAAATGGTCTTGCCAAGAGCAGATGCTTAAACTGTGACGTTAATTTGTGCATCGATTGCAAATCTAAACATTGTAGTCCAGATTCCGACCAGTTACATCACTTTCTGGAATTTGTGGACCATCAAACAGAACATCAAAACAAGGTACACCCAACAACGAAGCTTAGCCTTATGAACTATTGCCAGAAACATACTGAAGAAGAAATCAATGTTTATTGCACCAAATGTAAAGTAAATGTTTGTCCTAAATGTAAAGAAGAGAAGCATAATGCTCATGCAGTGCAAGGAACCTCGGACACCGCAAAATCAGTCAGAAGTTCACTTAGTCATTTCCTTGGTGCCATCAAGGAATATCTACCAGAATTTGAGGAGTATGTCAGGCAAATACGAAAAGGTCAGAAAGAAATGGAAAAAGATTTAAACAACGCCGTCAAAGACATACAAGCAAGAACGAAATTTCTACAGGGTGAAATAGAGAAAATAGGTAAACAGATTATTGAAGAAGTGAAAGAAAAACATAAAGCGGAGTCAGAAGATTTAAATACAGAAGCGAAAAATGTCATTAACTCGTATAAGTCAGTAGCCACTGTTGCAGCGTCCGCCGACAGAATTTTGAAGATTGGAACAGATATTGACGTTATAGAATCTGCTAAAAAGATTCAGAAACGTTTCATGCATGTTGAAGATGAGCTTCAGTCGCTTTCAATGGAGAAAGTTGCGACATTTGGATTTGTACCTGGAGGGTTAAAGGCAGATTCATTATCGAAAATGTTCGGACAAACAACAAAAGGAGAAATTGCGTTACCCAAATTGCCGATCCCATGGGGTATTCGAGCTGCGAAAGAATTCGAAATGGGATCTATTGGCGGTTTCAGGGTAAGAAATGCCTCCGATACCATTCAAGCCATAGCACCAATTTCAGATTCAGAAGCATGGGTTTGCTGTGGTTGGGGCTCAAAAGAAGTGATTCTCTATACCATCAACGGAGAGAGAAAGAAGAAGGTGACTCTTGACATTCAAGTTGATCACATGTGTGTCACACCGTCCGGTGAGGTACTGGTATCTAGTTATGAAGATAAATATATTCGCAAAATTAATAAAGACTATGTTGTTTGTGAGTTTGCCATACCGCATTTGTATCCTGGTGGCATGGTGATGACCAAACGTAAGGAGCTGTTTGTGTGCGCGGTGGATAGCTATACCACACGTCGCTCGGATCATTCGTACCGATGTTTAATGAAGATGTCGGAATATGGAATGAACATAGACGAGATTGACGAAGATGGTGATAAGATTCTATTCGGAGCACCTTACCGTGTTGCCGAAGCCCCAAACAGAGATTTGTGCGTAACTGACCGAGAAGAAGGGAAGCTTCGCGTGACTCGTATAGACCAAGAAGGATGTCTGAAGTTCGTATATACAGGTCCTAAAAATGTTGTGACTAAACAACCTTTCAACCCTCTTGGCGTGTGCTGCGATAAAGCAGACAATATGTTAATAGCTGATTGGGGAAATCACTGTGTGCATATGGTGAACAATGAGGGAGAATTCATCGGATTCATTCTGTCACAGAAAGATGGACTTTTTAAGCCAAATGCTATGGCGTTAGACAAGGCTGGGCACTTGTGGGTTGGAGATGGGAATGCAACTGTACGCGTATACAAGTATGGCAAACGAGAATATTAGATAAAAGACTATACTCTTCTTGATACAGTATAACATGAATTGTTGTTTTGTGTTTTCTTGTGTAAGTTAGTATCATAAATTAATAAAATGATTTGTTTCCAATATCTTTTACATGCATGTTTATTCTTAAAATATGAAGTATTTAATATAACTAATTGCGGAGGCGCAAATTCCCAACTGTTTATATTGGTCGTTACGATTATCCAAAATGAGCTCGTCGGATGCGTCTAAGGGCTCCATTTGAAGCAATTTGGCCCTTCATATGTGGCGACATATCCTGTATATATGACGTGATGACTTTGCTTGTTTCAGTCAAACCAGAGATGTCATTCTGCACATTTTAATGTTGTTTTGTTTTAATTTGCTGCTTATCATCTGATTCATCAACAACGCAATAAATAATACTTTATAATACTTGTCTACGAACAGGCTCAATGAGATATTTTATTCTTGTAGTGTAAGGTGCCTTACATTTAACAGTCAAAATGAGTAAAACTTCAAGCAAGCTGATTTCGCCTTTTTTCAAATCCAGATGTGTTACGCGGCTTATTAAGATGTTATAATGGGATGCCAAAACTATAACTATGCAAGAATGATCAGGAACAATCTGGAATCTTTTGTGAGCCAGCACCATCACTGTGATATCGCGTAGAAACAG
The DNA here is from genome assembly GCA_038501625.1 of Corbicula japonica. Taxonomy (NCBI): domain Eukaryota; kingdom Metazoa; phylum Mollusca; class Bivalvia; order Venerida; family Cyrenidae; genus Corbicula; species Corbicula japonica. Next base: position 7,002,982 of record JAZAYU010000001.1, on the reverse strand, counting down.
TAAAAAGCTCACGTTTCTATGAACTGCGCTATAACGACACCTCGCTCCACTTACAATCTGTTGCAAATTATACTAATATGCTTGATTATACGGGGCCTATAAAGATATGATTTAAAAAGAGAAAATTTCCAACTTTCTATTAAAGATGTGGCACTCAGATTAATTATTTGTTGAGGAATGCACACGTATTTATTTGGATGATTGAGACACATTTGAGACTGATGGTATTCAGAAAAAAAACCTGTAAGTAAAAGTCATTTCAATCACTTGCCTTTCCAAAACTAGATAAATAAATAAACATAAATGTTTGTTGTTAAAATATTTTGTGAGAAGTAATAATCATTTTTAATTATTAAAGTAATTTGCTAACATCAGTGTAAACGACTTAGAGCAATTTAAAAACGATAACCTATTATTATCATTAAAATTTATAATCCAGACAATTAGCCGGACTGACTGACGGACGGACTGAAGAGACCGCTCGGGCAAGCGTTTTATCGAAACAGAAACAGACAAAATGATTTTCGGGCAGACAAGACATGTTTTATTGCTACTGTTGGCCATATCAGGTATGGCCACGTTCAGGAGACACAACACACCCACACAGCCAAAATGTAGAGTTAAAAGATAGCATGAGTAATAAAATGATCATTTTAACAAGAAATATCTTTAAAAAAGATAAACGGCGTTGATGGAAAAGATTTATATATACATGTACAGTCGTGTGGGGTAAGTGTGCGCATTGCCCAACTCTGTGCACCTGATTTCCATATATTTACAAAAATAACTGATGTCATAATAACCTGCTGAAAACATTGATTTTTTTCAAGTAAGACAATTTAAAAAAAATCTGATGTGTATATCTTGCTATAAAATTGCTGTTATGTAAACAACAGCTCTAAAGTAACAAAATCTGCAAATAAATGTGCTAAATATACCACCTCATTCCCAAATTTCCTAATTATTTACAGTTGTGGCCAACATAAATGTTTGTTATTTATACTAACCTTTCACTCGATTTTCTTTTCTAAAGTTTGCAGAGTTGGAGCATGGTACATTTTACTTTAAACAGAAAATTGACACTCAACATTCGCATGCGCAGAGTTGGGCAACAGTTTTGACGTCATGTAAACATGTGGGTGATTGCAGTATGACGTCATTTTTAAAGCCTTATAAGCAAATTTGGGCACATAAACGATAACAAACCAATTCTTGAATGGATACAGTTTCTTTCTGTTAGGTACTAGTGTTTGGCTACTGAACGTGTAATACACCACATTTAAGCATTTATGATAGGTGCGCAGACTTGCCCCACACCACTGTATATAAGAAAGAAAGAAATACAGAGAGGCAAAGCAGACACAGTTTAGTTATTTTATTTTATTTGTTATAGCTGTCGACGAACCCTCCCTGCCTTCTTAGTATGACTTAGAGATTAAGCGACCGAATCATGACAACTCATAAATTTATTGAAAGTGTCTTGTTGCAACAATTTCATACAGTGATAACAAGTCGATTAAAGATACTGAAGCAAAATAGATCTATTCAGTGTCAATAAAATACCTCGTGTAGAGTGAGAATTCAAGATGAATAAATGTCCTTGAAATTTAATAAGTATTAATAATAACAGCCTGTTACAAGAGCGAAATCTACCAACTTTTACGTATATTAACTTTAAAAAAAAGTGTCCGTCCTGAGTATAGAACCCGGGGTCTCCGCTTGAGAGGCGAGAGTGTTAGCCACTACACTACAATAAACTTGTATTTCGTACTTGAAATTAACAATCAGTATCAAAGGAACTAGAAAGGAACCAGTAAGAACTAGGAATATCTACACTTCTCTTTCGTTTTACACTGTGTATTGTATGCAAGTGTTTACCTGACACCCAAGAATATTCTATATAATATTGTATTTAAGCCATCAATATTGACTTAACTGGTTACTTAAATCGTAAATGTTTTTCCTCCAATACAACACCCACTAACAACCAATCGAATTAATCTATTTGATTTTTCCGCTGCATAATAATAAAAATCCCACTAGATACCTCTCCACCCTGCTAGATGCCTCTCTGGTGTAAATAGCTACCAATCGAAATAGTTTATTTCATTTTCCCTCTGCATAATAAGAGAATACGAGTATTATTTACAACATTTCATTGGTCATAAAACTAGGTCAAAAGTGAGCTTAGACAGCTAACGCCGAAAAATAGACCCTACAATAACAATAACTCAAATGAAAAACCCGAGGGATTAACGCCTTGGTAAAACAATCAGGTAATTTGAGTTTAAACCAGGTTCTAAATGCACCAACCTCACACTTGTTCAAAAATGTTCTTATGTGAAACAAACAAGTACAAGATGTCTTGGAGAATTAGCTCCAACCCACTCATCAACTCGCATTGTTGTATGCAAAAGTACACAAACATATCAAACATTGTCTCAATGGTGTTACCGAAACCAGAGACACGAGCCTCTGTAGACAAAGCACTTTAAAAGAAACAGATTGAGCTTCTGGATTCTTGTACGTGATTTCCCTGTAAACCTTTACAAACCCTTAAACCCCAGTGTCCGTCGTTCAAACAAAGAGGTACACATAACGATCAACTGCAGATGGGCTTATCACCTAGCATGTAGAGCGCTGTAGAATATCATGTTGGTGGCTGTTCTTTTACAGCTTACAAACAATATGATCAGACATAGTATTATGTGTGCATTAAGGATGGCAGAATTATGAATGACAACATAACCGTAGTTATAGTTTAAGTTTTAGTAATGCAGGAAAGAAACAGAGAAAAATTAAAGATGTAACCAATATAACTGTAATGTTTACTGTATAAATGGGTTATTATGTTTGAATTAATCAGATGTATTCATCACATTATATTTTGATTATTGCAAAGGTTTATTGTAATATTGTACATGCAGGCTATAAACGTTGTATTATGTTTTATACTGATTAAAGTTATGGTATGGTAAAAGTTTTGTTTATTTTTCGTTGGAGCTGATCGGTAGTAGTTTCATTGTTAAGTTGATAATGATATCTAAATCACTTTGTTCAAGTTTCAACACAACTTAAGTACACCGTTTCGATTCGTTAAGTTGACGGATATAGATAACGTAACTGAACTCAAATACATGTACAACATGTACATACATTGTGGTTATCATGTGAAGATTTAAAATTTTGAACAAAGGTAAGAATACATTATTGATATTCATACTATTTTTTTAATCTTGCTGTATAAGTTTTCAGTATGTACTGTATGGTTTCCGCTTTCGGTTAAACATGTAAAAATGTGGCTGTTCACCTGCATTATCGGACAATTTTATTCTTTTTAGCAATTTATGCAACTTCTGTCACTTGTAAGTCATTGCAGTACCAAATTTTACAGCCAGAGATGTCTATTAAATCCTGATAATCATAATTATTAATATTGTTATTTCCGATTTACTTCCTCATTGTGAAAATGCAGTCATCCACCATTTTGACGCTAATGAACATTGTAGAAATGGCGTGGACAATCTTGTTACTGGCATTCACGTGTGGTTTGACCAGTGGACTGGATAATGGCTTGGCACTGACCCCACCTATGGGATGGCTGTCCTGGGAGAGATATCGCTGTAACACAGATTGTCAAGCTGATCCTGACAACTGCATAAGGTATGATCTTTTAATGATGAGCACCACCCCTTACAAAATCCTTTTATCTGTTAAGACATATTCAGTGTTAAACTTGATTTTAAAATATTGAAAACAAATTATGAGTAAGTCTGTAAGTAAGAACTGGAAATACAAGCATATAATGTTATGATTCTGTGACGGGATTCGCTCAAGAACCCATTGTAAGTTGGCCAAACATATAAATGATTACCGCCCTGGGATCACTAATTTACGATCATGCGTCTCGACCTATTTCAAAAATGAGAGTAATGTTTACGCTTGTTTTAGGAAGTTAATGTCACATGTAAATTAATTCTCTAGTGATCAATTACATTCTTTAATCGACTCTATTAACAGGTAGGTTTTGCAGATAACCTTTTAATTATCAAAGTGTTTTGTTTCCAGCCCTCTTCACATTGGAGTAACGATTATGGTACTTTGTGATGATATTACTAGTACGCTTTACATGTACTTTATCTTTAATAATATAATTCCATCTGATATGTTTTAGACTTGCCATCTAGTCTGACTTTATCGGCTATGCGGGCACGAAAGATATATTGTGCCCAGTCAACTAACAGTTGTGTTTGTGCGTTCTTTGAGGACTTCACAGTTCTTTGGACAGTTTCAACTTCCGAGTGGGTTTCTTTGTTTTGTGCTTGATAAAATAATGTGAGTGTGTGTCTGGTTTCTCTATCAAGAGACGTAGCTCAACATAAGGTCCACCGTATCGTTTACAGTGAAAAGCTCTATATGACCATGGCTGATCTGCTGGTTTCCGGAGGCTACAAGGATGCTGGATACCAGTACGTAAACATTGATGACTGCTGGATGGAGAAGGAAAGAGATGCAAACGGCTTTCTGGTGGCGGACCGACAGAGATTTCCACATGGTATCAAGTGGCTTGCTGACTATGTACGTATAAAAACAGACAAAAAGGTAACTTTGGAGACCCTCGACCATGACAAATATAAAAATATTTCAGGCTCGGTTTGATTGAGCCTGTTCATGGGCACTAATGGAAATGCTTATTACTGCCCACGCCGCCTAGCCCCGGGTTGTGCGCTACTCAATATTTACACCAATAAACAGTACAATTTTGATACATCCCAAACGAAGGTATGCATATGGCGGTGAACATGGAACCTTCAATGCGGTATTTTCAGATTAATACCATTCCATGTTCAGCGGCGTATGGTCCCCAGATAAAAGAATGGGTTTGCCCTAAACGAGAAAACAATGGGCGGAACTAAACAGAATTGAATTTTGAGAGGGGATCTTAGAATATAAATCCTGCATATTACAGACAACGCCAAAGGCAAAATTTAAAAAGCAGGAAGTATATCCTTGGGGGTGATTGAACAATATCCAAATTTATATTGACTGTGATATTGAAACCACCCATCTTTAAACTGGCCGAATTTTTAAAAACAAAAAGTAAATTTAGAAGTACTATTAACACAGTACATAAATATCGTGCTCGACGACTTTCAAAGGACGTAACTGAAAACAGCACTGATTGAAGATAATGAAGAAAATGGTCTGGGCTGAAGGTTATAAAACTGAGCATGGAAACCAGTCTCAAATCTCAAGCATCGGATTGGCTGAAATAGCAACCAGTCGCCATTTCAGCCAATCAGATGCTTGAGATTTGAGACTGGTTTCCAATCTGAGCTTTATAACCTGCAGCCCAGAGCAAGCTTACTATCATTGAACTCCGATAAAGAAATCTTTCTTGCTGGTACGCAAAACCGAAAATATTAGATTCTAATGAAGTACTTGAAGAAGAAACTAAAAAAGAAGAAATAACAAAAAAAACCCACAACTTTATGTAATTAGAAAACAAATAATGTTATTTCAATGAAGTTGGAGGCTATTTGTAACCGTGGATAATTGAATTTTCTAAATAAAACACATGATGGTTGGCATATGGCGGTATGCAAAACTTTACTTTAAAGTTTAAGACATTAGTTTTGTAAATTTCCGTGTTTTTTAGTATTTCTTCGATTTCAGGTTCACTCCAAAGGATTAAAGTTAGGCATTTACGAGGATTTTGGAACGTTTACCTGCGGTGGATACCCCGGAAGCAAGTTCTATTTAGAGCAAGATGCAGAGACGTTTGCCTCCTGGGGTATTGATATGGTCAAACTTGATGGCTGTTATACGGACATTGGCGATATGGATTACGGTAGGGATATTAGTGTTGGCATTGAAATATTAATGCAAGCGGTATAAACATTCAAGTTGGGTTTACACGTTTTAAGACCCTTAAGTGCTGTACGCATACAATATGACTTAGAAGTTACGAAGGTAAAAACATTTTGATTCTAATTATTCTAATTAATATCTACAAAAAGTAGAATCAGAACATTTCAGAAAATGTCACATACAGCGAACACAGTCTCTCTATCCACATTTCCTGGACGCAGGAAAGAAAAATATATGTTTGCACATTATAAATAACAAAATAGATTACCAGTGTTGTTGGTTTTTAGTCTTTAAACATGCAGCAACATAATGCCATTGAAGTAAGACTCGAGAAGGCCTCACTTCAAAACCCAATATGCACCCTTTCAAACAATTTAACTCATTTGCCTTTACGATATACCTCAAATCTGATCACAAACATTAAAACTTGCTTTCAAAATGCACACTCATAAATAATTATATGTAAAACAAATTACTTAAACAAGTGTATACGGCAAAGAAGTCAAGTTAGATCAGTTTGCAAGTTTACGTTTGGGTTTCTTTTAGCTTGTATGCAATTCTTATTAAAAGTTCCTCCTCGAACCGAATTAAAACACCTTATTTAGTGTATTCTTTTGTGAATTTCAAAGCTCTTCTTTGTTTGGAACTTACTCAGTTTCGCTGTTTGTTTCACTGAGAAAACATATGTATACATTGTATTACGAATACCATCATTTTCTACTCATTCTGTGGTTCTTTGTTTGCTTATATGCATTTTAACATTTAAAAGTTTCATTACGTCTTAATGTTATTTAACATAATAGATACATTTATATTTAATATATTTTAAGACTATTGTTATATAACATTTAACAGACCACTTTGTCTATAACAGGTTATCCAGCCATGTCATTTTTCCTGAATCAGACAGGACGACCAATGCTTTATTCCTGCAGCTGGCCTGCCTATATTGTCTTTAGTGGACAGATTGTAAGTAAAGCTTCTTAGTAAAATGATTTTATCATAAAAGAATACTCCATAACTTGTGATTATGAGGTGCATGATAGGATAAGACAAAACACAACTAAATTGGCATAAATAAGAACAAGTGGATATTAAAATAGTGACAAGCAAGTACTGATAATCATGGAGTCGTTAAGCTGGCGGCTAGTCATGAAGAGCAGTTGAAGAAAGAAGCACTTCGTGTACAAGCCTTTAGCAACAGAGCAAAAGGTCTCCGCGGATATCTTCCATCTAGTGTCATTAAAATATATTTTACCATGTATTGTGATTTCTAGAGGTCAGTGATAAAAGCAAAGCTAATTTGAAGGTCAGTCCCTTACTCTTCTCTGCGAGAGTATATTAAGAAGAATATCTTTGAAGCACAACTATTATTTGCGTTTATTTCATAATCAAATGACGAAAGATGGAAATAATTGCATTTTTCGGTATGTCGCTTTCATTCGCGTTATCTCATAACAAAATATAAAGTTCATTGCATAGTCAAAAGTTGCGGTATCTCATGACAAAATATTAGGTTCATTGCATTGTCAAAAGTTGCGGTATCTCATGACAAAATATTAGATCCATTGCATTGTCAAAAGTTGCGGTATCTCATGACAAAATATTAGGTTCATTGCATAGTCAAAAGTTGCGGTATCTCGTGACAAAATATTAGGTTCATTGCATAGTCAAAAGTTGCGGTATCTCATGACAAAATATTAGGTTCATTGCATAGTCAAAAGTTGCGTTATCTCATGACAAAATATAAGGTTTATTTCATAGTCAAAAGTTGCGGTGTCTCTTAACAAAATAATTAATTCTTTGCATAGTCAAAAAAGACGTGATAAGCAATATTGTTTACACTTACTAATATAATTCAATGATCCCATCACATCCTAACGGTAGTGAGTTAAAGTAACCTGTTGTTTTACAGCCTGATTACAAGCGGATAGCTACCTACTGCAATATTTGGCGGAACTATGCCGATATAGACGACTCCTGGGACAGTGTTAAGGGCATTATCAAATTCTACGGGGATGATGCCGGAAACTTTAGTGAGGTTGCTGGGCCGGGCAACTTTAACGATCCTGACATGGTAATATACATCTTGTAATAGCTGAAAGTATGATTGCAATATTTGATATTGCAAAATAATTTATATCGGAATAAAATATTGGTAAACATTTGTATTATATTCTTAAAATCATGAATACAGTTTTCATTAGCAAAATGCAGAATTCCAGTTTATGCATAGTGAAACGTTTAATATTGATAAAACATTTTTAACCAGCGAAGCTGGTTTTACTAATCACAATTCTGAAATCGGTATCAAACCAACTGGCAAACGGCGATTTACGCATTTCAGAGAAATCAGAGTAAGTAAAGTAGTCCCCAAGTTTCCTGTTACGTGTTAAAGTTGGTATTAACTACGTCATGTTGATAGGACAAAACCAGTGCGGTGCATCAATGGTCAAATTCATCTGTACGACAGTTTGATTAAATGTAAAATCGGTGCGGTTCATATTTCTAGGACTTGATCGGTGCGGTGCAACAATGGTCAAACATTGTCCGTGTCCGCGATTTTTCACTCATCAAGATATCGTTGGGTATATTCCATACCTCCGTGTCCGTCCGACGTGGAACGGACACGGAGGTATGGAATATGGGTCGCACTAAAATGCGGTCCAATTAGCGGACGATATAGAATATCGTTGAAAAGTGCGGACGACAAAAACAAAGAAGGAGTGTGAAAAGCGAACAGTTTAAATCCTAATCAGATCGCACAGATGTGCCAGCTGATATGGATCAAGCTATGAAGGTATATCTATGGAGTAAAGGGTTAACAGAAGCCTTCATCCAGATAATACATGGAAACCCTTATTTCCACTATCATTTAGACAAGAGGAAGTTCTTTGCGAGTGAACCAAGTTTTTTGCTTTTTCATAAATAGATACATGTATGAGAATCATGGCACTGATTATTCTCAATAAGCAAAATCGCTTCGCTGGTTTTCTGTACTTTCAGTACTTTGATTTTAATTTGATAGCTTTCCTTTTAATACGATATAATGGAAGTATTCTAGCATGTTTACAATAAAATGTCAGTATGTTTTATATTTGTAATATATACATTAAGACATTATAACTCTTGAATGGGTTACATTAAACAGTATATAAAAATAATAAACGTGTTTTCTTCAGATTATTATAGGCAACTATGGACTAAGCTATGATGAACAAAGAGTACAGATGGCGCTTTGGTCAATTATGGCAGCGCCCTTGTTATTGTCTATAGATTTACGACATGTTAAACCAGAATCGAAAGCTCTCTTGTTAAATGATAACCTAATAAGAGTCAACCAAGACCGGTATGGTTATCAAGGGAAACGACTCTACAAGGTAAATAAACGACAACGATTTTTATCGTCCCTTTATACGTAAACAAGAAAATTCAAGAAAAGTTTCAAAATTGTTGCATAAACGAAAAGAAATCTTAAATTTCAAACCCATTTAATTCAATAGGTTCATTCGCAATGAAAATAATCGAAATCGTTTTATATATAAGTCGTTAAAAAATTAGCAGATTTTATTTTAAAATCATAAATAGTATAAAACCATTGTCATATGCTGACCCGAAAGTCAAAACTGGCCTTTCATTGCTGTTTTACAGATGGATAACATTGAAGTGTGGGTAAAGTATATGGGTGTCGATGGAAAAGGTGGAGCGTTTGCTTTCCTAAACTTGGATGATGGCGGCGGACCAACTGATGTAATGTTTTAAAATACATTTTAACACCAATCATTCATTATATGTATTAGCTCGGCATGTTTAATAATATCGCTCGATATCCAATCAGGTCCCAATATCATAATGTTAGATTGGAGACTTGCCTCGAATATAAAGCTACTAATAGGTTAAAATTGATCTTAGTCTTTAAACTGTCCAAAGTAAAGGTAGAGTTTTAAGGCTGGTATTCAGTCATAGTTTAAGGAACCCGTGGTCCTCGACACCAGTTCTCACACATATCTGTTTTGCGGCCGTGTTTTCCCATGTTTCCATGACACCACTATCACTTGTTCCTTTTGGTATATATAAAGCTTCCAGAAAGTTCTAATTATCTGGTTGTGAATGAAGTTCTAATTGTAGTAACCTTCATATTGAAGATATAACAATCATTGCACTGAAAATCTAATTTTACGTAGCATATACATGTACATAAATTTTGTTGTATCAATTCTATTTGCTTATTTAGGCTCATATATCTGTGTAATACCACTGTTTTACCATTGTTAATATGATTTTACTGCACCAATTTGTTCAATCAAGAACATTTACACATCCTCTACAAATGAAAAGTTATAACATTCCAATCGTTAACAACCAATTTAATTGAATTGTTCCAAACACCGAAACAAGAAAATCTATGTCCAAAGGTTATAAAACTGTGATTTGAAACCAGAAAATTTAGTAATAAAAGAAAAATGAGACATTTAACATTGAATTGGAACATATAACTCAAAGTGTGTCTGTGAAGTGCAACTCTGTGCAATCAAATCGTTTGTTTGAACGATTTAGACTCATTTTTTACTTACAGGTTAGTTTTCCCTTGTACAAACTGGGTCTTATTCAGGCGGAAGGATACAATGTGACCGAGGGATTCACTGGTCAGTTTATAGGAGTGCTCAAGCCAAATGACATCATCAATGCCACTGTAAATCCTTCAGGGGTTTGGATGGGCATCGCCTACTTTGATTGCTAAAGCTCTGGACGACTATATCTCCTGGTCCAGGAATGTTTTCTGCTACATTAGAATGTATTTCTCAAAACTGATGTAGTTACAAGTGCAATATCGTCTGTCCAGAAATAATCAGTGGTTTTATTGTTTTTTATTTAATTGTTCGTATGTTACAACTGTTACTGTTTATATAAATATATTTTGAAAATGTGTATTCGTGCTATTAAAAAAATAAGTGATGGGCAAAATTACACTGAATAGCACACACCAATAAAGAATCATAACTATCGATGTGAAAACAAATGCAAACTTATTTTATACAACAATATTGTATGTATTAAAAGCTATGCTATTTTACTATGCGTTCTTATTTTGATAGTCAGATGTTTATATATTTATTAGCACTTTTCTTGAACTTAAACTTTTCTTTTCGCTGATTGTTTGTGATGTCTTACTTTGAAATGATCATATTTTAAAGTATGTTCATTATTGCTCCCTATTTTGCTGTATGAGAAGACTATTTCACTGCATTTGGTTTTTCTTTCTCGAATATGGATATTTCACTCATGGGATTTGATATACATGTGTGAAGTAAACTTAAAATAAACTTTGTTGTCCTTAACAAGAAACCGTAACGAACTTATAACCTGAAAAAAACTTCACCATCGTTTGGGATGGATCGCAACTCTTTTTGTTGTACATATTGTGTTGCGCTCAACCCGGGGCTAGGCGGCATGCATTTTCATTACTGCCCATAAACAATTTCAATTAAACTGCGCGTGCAATATTTTCATATTTGTCGTGTTCACTGGCTTTCTCTTTTTAGCAATTTCATTATACGCAACCATCTTCCCTAGCAAGAAATCTGTAACGGATTTTTAAAAAATAATTTTTCTTTCCTTACAAGAAATCCTGAAGAGATTTTAATCTTCATTGTACGCAGCCATCTTTCCTCACTAAAAAGTGAAAATAAAACATTTCATGTAAAGCCATGTGAAATAAAAGAATTTAAAGTAATGGTTGCAACCCTCTTTCTTTACAAAAATAAAATGAAATATGCATGTCAGAAACTGCCACACTCACAGCCTCCCCACAATGTCTAAAATAAGAGAGGAAAACAACATGGGTTTATAAAATGACCAATGAAAAAAGCTGACACCACAAAAATTAACTAAATGAGAACAAAAGGTTTACCGCCTTAAAACAGTCAGTTGCAAACAGTTTGCCACTGATTCAATCTCATATGAACAAACAAGTACAAGTTGCCATGTTTATTTAACTCCAACCTATCGAAACGAAGTCTTTCGCTTACCTGGAACTTTAAATGAAGTTCATAGTGTCCAGCCATCTTCTTCGCAAGAAAGTTTTTGGTACTTTGAAACCTGAAATGAGTTTTAACTTAAGCAACCATCACACACATCGAAATCATAATTTGGTAATTTGGAAACTTGAATTGAAATTAAGTGTTCTTAACCATTGCACCGCAGCAGAATTTCTTAATAATTCCTAGAACTCAATGTACCCAACGATCTTCGTGCACATTGAAGCCTTTTTTAAAAAAATGAAATAAACTTCATGATACGAAATTATTTTTCCTAAAGAATTTTAAACTTTATAGTACGCAACCATTTCTTCCTTCAGAAGAAATCCGTAAAAATGTGACACTTGAATACAATTTTCATTCAACGAAACTACATGTATCTTCTTTCAAAAGAATTCCTTTCAGGAACATGAAACGAAGTTCATTGTGCGCAACCATCTTCCCTCAAAAAAATCCTTAAGAGATTTAAACAATTTAAATGAACTTAATTTTACTCAACAATTAATGTGATTAAAATCATAACTCACAAGAAATCCGCAATGATAAAGAAAACCAGTAAATGAATATCTTAGCCAGTTGCCCAAACATTCTAATGGTATATTATGACTGACCATTTCCCATTGAACCCCAGGCTCTTAAATTTTATCACATAAACACATAAGAATGATCGAGAAAAGAAACACATTGGGTTATGGCAGCACGTAAGATCATACTTAACAAATCGCTATACTTAAAAAATACGAGTACATGGGTTTGAGTCTTCACTGTTTAAGGATGACCGTTCCAAACCGGTAAATAATATTAACCTTTTTTTAAATGATGAGGTGTTCTATTGAAATTTGTTATAGTCTCTTTTCCTCTCATTTTTAACTCTGTGGGAGGCTGTGTTTTCCGAATGTGGTCATTATGATATGTTTTTTTTTCACTTTTTTATTGTTCCACGGCAAAAATCTCTTGTTTTATTAATAAAGTCTGTAAAATCAGATATCCTTCCTTAGTCGTGTTCTTTTGCCGACCGTATTCTAAGAGCGTTTGTCCTTAAATCACTGAGAGAATGATATAATTGCACTATGATCTCTGAATGCAAGTTAAATTAAAATTAATATCTCGTAATATGATATTTCCTTTTCTTACAAAACCGCTTAAGAGTAGCTTAGCAAAAATCCATTATTTTAGAGATGAACAAATTTAGCAAGTGATAAATGGTATCAATGATAGAAAAAGAATGTGGACGTCTTGACGGTACTTAAAAATCACTAGCTTCAGTTGGTTTAACAAACAGTTATAAAGTAAAAAAGGGACTAAATTACAAGTATTCGCCATATCAATCAAAGCAAATTAAAGAAATGTAGCACTCCAGATCCGTAAATTTATTATTCCATGAGGCCACTTTGTGACAGTGCAGATGTCGTTAATCGGATTGTGATTGATGTTGCCAAACTACGACACCCACGTGGCAATGTCGTAATTATTTATTTCAGTACTTTTGAGTTTTTTAAGCAGAAATTACGTGTGCAGTTTTAAAGTTACACTTACAGCTTCAATGACTTTAAATACTTCTGAATCAATAAAATATACTTTTAGTTTCCATCGGAACCAGTTCATGCTGAATTTGCTCAGTTTTGAAATTGTGTTTAAAATCAAAAAATTAAACTGATGAGAGCTGAAACTGTTGTCCACTCTCAGTTTTAAAACATTGGTACACGGACATCCCCTGTTAACAATAAACTTATTTTTGCAAGTGTTTGATATAGCGAACTTTTTATATATAGATCCTGAATATTTATTTAATGAAAGTTAATAACAAACCGATTTGCCAGTTTGTTTGTTTTTCGGCATCTGGCCGATCCAAGAAAGCAACCCCTAAGGTTCTTTTCTCGTTCATTGTTTGTGGTGTCTTAATTTTTAAATACTGTTAGTGTAAGTATGAACTTAGGTTTAATCATACACTACAAATTGGCCCGGTGAGTTAGATTTTTCGTGATGCGCATAATATCTAAACAAAATTTCTTAAATCAGTAAACCCATGCACGTTAGTTTATAAAATGGACTCGCACCCTAATAAGAATCGCTCAAATAGAGATAGACTGCTTGCGAATAGGACTATGAATAATGTTGGACTTTCAATGTGATTATTTAGACTTTATTTATTGCGGCTGAGGAAAGTTCAAACAAGCAAAACATAAGACGATAGCAAATTAAATGAAATCAATGACATAAGTGGGTCTTAGTTTCATATAAACCCTACTGCATTTGTAAGATTTCTTTAAGATAATGTTGATATTCTATTGTAGGTGTCATCATACATAGTTTGGACAGCAAATTTCGTGATATGTTTCCATGTTTCAATGATATTGTTCCTCTACTGAACAATGGAAAACTTGAAACATGTGTAGTGTAGACCGAGATGGCCTTTGGTTGTCTAGGGTAAATATTTACCCATCAATCAAGATTGGTCGCTTTATGTACATTGGTAAGACACATTCATTGAATGCGTTGATGAGTCCTTTGAGTCTCTTTTCTTACGATAATCCATGTCAGGACGCGAATGAATCCTATTAAAATCCCCTAGGTCTTCTAAATTGAGTTCTTTATTTGCATACGGATTTTCCTCTGATTATGAAAGAGAAAGTGTTAGACAAATATTTTATTGTAAGAATTATAATAGGGTAATTTACAAAGGATGACATGAGATATGATGATAAGCGTTGGCTAGTGATGACAAGTTGAGGGATTATGTTAAATGAAGGAATCAGGTCTGCAAGGGACCGTTTTTAATATACTAAAGTATAATTAGCCTTCGCCCTTGTCACGCCATTTTAAAACATTGAAATACACTTTTTGTCATAATTTCAGGTCGATATCGACACTTAACGTCCTGCCAGATGTTGGTCAATGTAATGTTACAGAAATCTTATTCTATACATGACCTTTGCGTTAGGTAAAGGCTCAGTTAACAGTCAACAAGTGATTACAATTTACCTTTTGATACATAAATATAAATAATTTTGGAACTGGTAAACTTTTGTGAAAATCACGAGACTTCTACAAGTACAGTATACCGGTAAGACGCTGGACAAGAAACATGTCTACCAAGATTACCTAAGTCCCAGATTAATTAATTACAATGGTCCAGAGGATGTTCAGCGGGATTGGTCGTACCCAATATTTGGGCATAGTAAATTAAAGTCAATATAAAAAAGAAATATAAATACAGTAAACATAAATGCACTATTTTATATCAGAAATATTAATGTTCTTCTTTGGGAACGACTCAACTGATGTATTTTTTTATTCAAGGGGCACCGGGGGTAAGATAAAGTTTATTGTAGTTGCTTGAACTCACATTTAGGGCATCAATAATTTTTAAGGAGATTTCGGTAATAAAGTTGGAAATTATCATGTAACTACCCTAAGACTGCCACAAACAAACAACCTTTCTGAAAATCTTGCATCTGGCCCTGGAAATACCAACACGAAGAAAATATATACTTTTTAATTTTAGAAGCTGTTTGTTCTTGTTACGATTTATTATTTATCTGCGGTACTGCATATTTGAATACCTCATTTTCTGGGAGATTTTGGAGAACCCTGTTGGTACAGACCTTTTAACGTACTTAATTCACGGAGAACTTCAATAAGAACGCTAAAAGAATCATATGTCATGTCGAGATCTATTCACCGTGCATGAATTTCGACGTTGTTTCACATCTTATACTGTTTAGAACTTCGTGTATTATCAAATACAACACACTTAAATTTTTGTTTGATAATATTTATTTTGATATTTCGTTTGATAATCGTTGTTATGCAATCATGAGGAAATTCAAAATACTGTTTGCTCGGGTATCATCTTTCACACCGTTTTACGTGAACATGCTTTGTTTTTGGTCTTTACGAAGACTTCTTTTCTTATATTGCAGCTGGTGTATCATCAAGCTCTAGTTCAGAATATAATGACCAGTGCTGAAGATAATAAAACTGAGAATGGAAACCAGTCTCAAATCTCATGGATCAGATTGGCTGAAATGGCGACTGGAGATTTGAGACTGGTTTCAATTGTCAGTTTTATAATCTTGGTGCCATGCATATAAATGTGAGGGGTATTGGGCTTCATATGTTATCTACCAGGCTTTGTTGAAACTTCAGTAGATCTAAGTATTTGAGCGTTATTCAGATTCAAGCAGAACTGTACCATGAATGCAAAAATAATAATAGTAACGACAACTCCACAATTTTTACTAGACTTGATGTATATTTATATAATATATAACAGTGAATATTTATTAAGTTTTACCTTTTTGTATATTATGGTAAGATTGAGATCTTGGTGGAATTTGTTTGCTTAGCTAGTATTGTATAAATAAATAAAATGTATATATATAACGCCGGGATGTAATTTGTACTAAACTCAGACTTTTCCTTGGCCTGATATTTTACATTGAGATTTGGTCTCAATTGGCTTCGACATGTGTAAGTAAATGCCAAGTACGAAGGTAGAAACCCGCATAGGGAGTGCAATATTCACTTCATGTGCGGACTTCTGGAACCCCATCTGCGCACTGTCTTTGCAGAAAAATCAATCTAGTCGACTTGGTTGTATTTTGAAAACAAAATTATTCTTCAGAAAGAAAGTTTTAAATGCCATAAGGTTTTCAGTGAGGTGTTATTACGTTTGTTGAACTATTTGTTGAATGATTCTTTCTTCAGGCGTTAACTTACAAGCAAGCAAAACAAATGGAAATACAAGCAATTAATACGAGGGTCAAAAGGCGTCGAGTTAGAGGCATTTTTCTCCCTAAAAACCTGTTTTTGAATGCTGAATGCAAATCGTTTCTGTATAAATGATAATATGTGTCATCTATTTATTTCACTTTCTGTTTGGTATTAAATTATCAAGGTGTATGTGTATATTAAGTCGTATTTGATGGAATGAAGTTGTGAATACGGTATTGACTTATGCTAAACTATGTTAAACCCCGCAAATAAATATTTTGAAAGAGGAACGAGTATTTGTTGTTTGGATAATATGTAATAAATGTTTGCCTATCTTCCTAGACTTCGATTTTATCATAGCAAAATCCCAAGTGTTAATACAAAATTTTTCATTAAACTTTAAAAGGGATGTAAAAAGTACTTATTTTCATGAACAAAACAATTTATGTTTGTTACTGATTAACAGATGAAGAGAACCAATCTACCATATGTGGTATAAATTAAATGTAACAATCAAGATGTATTAAGTATTTTAATTGCTACCCTGTCGGTCTGTATACCGGTACGCTGCTACAGTGCCAACATGCCCCACTAACACACTGGTTTACTTCCTCACAGATACGCATCTACACTAGTAGTTTGTGACCACAATTGACCACACTGAACCCGTGCTATTCTGTCGAATTGCCACATTGATACGCCATTATACTGAGACACTGCTACACAGCCATCTTGCACTGCCTAATGGCTCCACTAATTCTAATTTACACTGTTACTACTACTCTGTCAGCCTGACGCACAGATAGACTGCTCTACTGGCACCTGCACCACCCTGCAATACTGAATAACGGTCGTACGTTCATAGGCTGTTACCATTATATGCACTACAATATATAGATGTTTTATGATACACAGTCACAGATTCGCTGCTGCAATGCGAATGCCCTGCTTCACTGCAAAACTGATATGTTGCTATACTATAATTGTTTATAGTTCATACTTCACTGTCAAACTGATATACTTAAAAATTGTAATATTATACACTCTGTAAGTCTACTAAACTACCGCACAGCTTTACTGAGTCTGTCTCTGTGTACTGGTGAGGTACTTAACTGCAAGTCTGCTATAATCCCAAACTACCAAACTGGTTAACTGCCAAACAGTAGTAGTCCATGGTTAACGAAAATACTACACAAATTAATTTTTATTGTTTAACTGTTATCTATGTGTCACATGAACATAAGTTAGTTTTGAACCATGTGTCTGTCAGAGGGGATTTTGTGACCGAGATGTAGGTTAAAGATGTTATTGTTGTTTAAAGATATTATTTGGAGAAATCAGGGTGACAATATCAGGGTGACAAAAACATTTAATTTGAAATAGAGACTTAAACAAACAGATGCTTGAGATTTGAGACTGGTCTCCAGTTAAAGCTTTATGTTCTAGGGCCTAACTCTAAGGTACTTAATTAGAGCGGGTCAGTTGTTTTGTGAGTAGATATAAATTATGCGGCAGTTGCCCTTTCGAAACATAGATACCTTGCCTTGCTTTTTTTCTAATCATGGGTATGTCGTTAGAATAACAAGTCTAGTATAATTGAATGACGCGAATGAGAGTTGTGGTGTTTTACATTAGACAGGGCTGTAAAGCACTTGTCGCTCGAATTGGGAAACCCTGTTACAAAATAAGAATGTCTAAAAAAATAATCAAATATATCGCGTGGGCAACAATACGCGTTTCCAGTACAGCTTATGAACAGGTTCAATCAAACCGAGCCTGCAATAATTTCATATTTGTCGTGTTCGGTGGGTTTCAAAGTTCCATTTATATATATTAAAAGTTAGCAGGAGAAAAGTAGTGTTTTAGAGCTGTAAAGCATCTTGAAGTGTGAATCTCTGTAACAACAAAAAAGAATGCCTGAAATAACTATCAAAATTGTCGCTTAAAAGATAGTAAGGTATAAACTGAATGTTTATATAATACAAAGTAGTGTTTAAGAGATCTCTTGAGATAACGTAACAATTCCAAATTTACATCTTAGTCACGTTTTTTGATATTGTTCAACAATCCAATGTATAAACAAGACGAAATGAAATTTACAGATCAAACAATAAAAAACTAACGAACTCTGACTTCAGTTTTAATGAGTGCGACACTTCATCGTATCCCAGAGATAACATTGCATTAAGACGAAATTGGTTGTAAAATACAATATGATAATTTACAATGAACTATTTGAACGAATACAAACTGCCTGTATCGGTTTGAATCTGATTAGCTAGTTCTCTTTAAACTTTGCGTTTTGTTAAAAAGAATTATACCATCCATTTGAGGTACCATTTTATTGAAAATCACCACTTGGCGTGATAGAAATATGATATTTTTTTTAAACAAAAGACATTGAGATAACCATCATGTGTGTACATGCATTCCTAGATACACTCCAGATAAATCTGAACTTGAACAACTAACGGATTTTAGAGTATTCTCAAAGATTGTATCCTAAACACAGTAGATAACAGGCTAAAACTACTGAAATTTTACAATCGAATACTGATAATGAATTAGATACATCTTTACAATATTTTGTCTATACAATCGATAAAATCGGGGTAAACAATATTCCATATAAGCATGTTCATTTGCAGTCGTGAGAATTACAACTTTACCAAAATTATGGTTAGACAAATGCATCTTTATTCTGCTAAAAAAAGATCTCCGTCGCTTAAATATTATTATGTTGTCAAAATAAATACGAGTCCAAGATCAAGCTGATGAGACTGTGCGACTATGTAAGGACTCAGATCTAAAGAATCCGATTGGTTGAAATTGATACGAATCTCCAAATAAACCGGTCAAAAACTTGAGTTTCTGAAACTGGTCTCAAAATCGTTTTTTAACAGATTTCTCGCTGTGAACTTTCATCTTAATTTAATGCCCTTAAGTTTTATTATTATGATGGAAAAAAAACATCCTAATTTAAAGTAAACAAATGGAAGTGAAGTATCTTTAGACACCATTTGTAAACCTAAAACAAATTTTTGCTGTTGTTGCTGCATCAGATTTAACAGCGATAATAATTCCTAAAAGAGGGTGTAGGGTGGTTTTAAGCAACGATATTAAAAAGGCATAACTTAGGCATGTAATATCTAACTTTTATTCCAGATGCTCTTTCAAACCTACCATGGATAGAGATATAAATGTTTCCTAGCACTTAATTAATATAATATATATATTTCATGCAGTACATGAGAAAAAAATCCGATGGGTTAGAACAAAACAGTTTTACTGTGAGTTAAATGTTTATTCGTGGTAGAGTTACTTATTAAAAACATTTCCAAGGCCCAAAATAAGAACATATTGCTGAAACTATGTTATATTTTCATTGTCATTGAATCCTTAGACAAACAAATAACACGATTTGATAAGATCAAAATATTTATTTGTTTTGTAGTAGTATTCATTGACACCTTCAAGTTAGTTGCTCATCTTTTATGTATTATCTAGTGATGAAGTGATAATCTAGATAAAACACAATGTAAATTATCATCAAATTGTATCTTATTCAATGTTTCTAACGAGTTGAAACAATATTTATATATGTTTAAATTTGTTTTGCCAACGAGCGCCGAACTATTTTGGCATACAGCGCAATGATTCGATCACGTGACATTTGACCGCAGCGCCCGGATATAAATCGTTGCCGTTTGCATCTCGGTAATCAGCAGATATATCATCAAGGGGTAAAGAACCCAGTGCAATTTGTTCAGGGAAGATAAAATACACATTAATTCACCATGAGAGAAATTGTTCACATGCAAGCTGGCCAGTGCGGCAACCAAATAGGTGCCAAAGTAAGTAATTTACTTATTTTACTAATTACATGTATATGAATTAATGTTAAGTTTTACCTTAAGTAAATTATTAAATTTTTTTTAACTTAACTTATATTTACAAGAGATTGCAAATTATTCCTGAGTTATAATGTCTAAACAAATTATTTCACATATTAAAACATGTTGTAAGATTTGAACCTATTCCAGAATACTTTTATTATATAAACTGATGTCCATTTTATCATTATGCCACAAAATTCGAATTTAATTGTTTAAATTTCGGACTCTTGTATAATTTATTATATCGAAATCGTTTAATGTTGGAAATTTTAACTTTGGTATACAGTAAAATCTGTATGATCATTTATGTGAGCTTTGTAGCTCTATCGTGTTGTAAACATCGCACCAAGGTGTTACTTTCGACCAGTTCAACTATTCCAATAATTTGCTTCGATAGTTAACGTCACACTTAGATATCTCTTCTTTCATCTTTCATGAATGGAAACATTCTCAAAGTAAGAAAAGAACTAATCCATGAGTAAAATTGCTCAGTCGTTAGTGTTACTCATTAATTGTGCTCATAAGCAAAAAAAAAAAACTATAGTCGTTTCAAATTTACGAACAGTAAATTGACTCTATGTACTTGCGCCTTTAATGTCTTTAAGATCTATATTTTTAAAATTTCAATAGAACATTAGGACCAGCATATATTAAGAAGAAAATGTTTCTCGAAGAATTTATGAACTGATATTACAAAATTAAGACCGAAGTCAAATCGTGTCATTGATTCAAACGCAAACTTCATTTAAAATAAAATACATTGTATGTTAATCTCTTGCTATGCTCTTATGTTCGTTTTAAAATATTCAATTGTTTAAACATCCCTTATTTAAATAGCACCTTATCCAAAGCCGTGATTTCAATACGTACCTGATGTTAAAATTGACGTATCATGTTACAAAAACTAGTCAAGGGTCACGTCAAATGATTCCCGATAGCTTTGTATTTATTCAAAAATGTTTCTAAATTATCTCTCAAAATCTTTTTACGATGTCAATAATGAGTATAAATGATCAACGTGTTTTGGAAGACATCGAGTGATGATATTTGAGTAAGTGATTCGTGAATTTTGTCATTTTTGATAGTTAAAATTACTTAAATTACTTAGTCTTTTCCAATTTCAAGCACAGCTGTTAATGTCAGAAACCACCCCAGATACCCTTCCTTGTGTAAATTTAGACACGAGTTAGCACCTGAATACACAAACTAAGCTAGCTAACCAGCTTTTTAAAAATGGTTCGATACCGATAGGACTCGAACCCACAGTAACAAGGGGTCTGCGATTGCCAGTTCTCTGACACGCGGACACGAATGACCCAAACAGGACAAACCGTCTTGCCGTTTTTGGAGTTTCAAATTCCTACAAAAAATGAGTTACACGTTAAATGAATAAAAATTAAAAAATAATTTTATCCACAGCTACGTAAAGGGGTCAGAAATACCTGGAGTTCTTCATTGAATAGATCAGAGTAAGGTGAAATCGCAAGATGTCACGAACATTCGTGTAGTCAGTATAAACATCTACTCTGTTATAATGCATTAAAATGATACGTGATAATGCATTCAGCTCTAACATACCACCGTCCCGTTTATTGTCGGAAAACAGTCAAATTTACAAACAGGGCCCAAGATCATAAAACTAAGTTTTGAGATCAGTCTCAAATCTCAAGGATCTGATTGGCTGAAATGGCGACTGGTCGCCATTTCAGCCAATCAGATGCTTGAGATTTGAGACTGATCTCCAGATTTAGTTTTATGATCTTGGGCACAGTTTTCATATATAACAAAAATCTTCTTTCTCAAAGTAAATCGTGTTTAAAAAGAGTTTGTAAAAATGGCATTAAATGTGCAAACTAACCTACAGACGGGTAAAACGATTTTTTGTGCGAGAGTACTCCTCAGTAAGTGAATGAACTTACCAGAAAAAGGATCTGACTGTTCTGGAAGATAAAGACCCCCTTACGTTGTTCTAACCTTTTGTCTAGAGCCCTGTCAAGTTTTCTGTGTCTCAATCACGCTCTTAAAATATTTCCAAATCTTCTTGAGATAACGAAGACAAAACCTACTCCCGTCCGGAGGAATGAAAGTATTATCTGAAATTAGAATATTTTAGTTGTGAAAGTTTCTGTAAAGACGTACTAACACGGCCCTCTTGTCACTCAAGAGCTTAAAAGCTTACGAAAATTGAACGGCTTAATCGCAACAAAGTTTATGAAAGCCCGTAGAAGACTGACGAGCAACGTTCATTTAATGTAAGAATGAAACATGAATAATCTCACAACTAAAGAGAAATTGAAAACTCACTGTATACAAACATGATTAATGCATATTCTTCTTTTTAAACAATGGCCGCCTGTAGATATTTCTGTCGTCATACAAGCTTTTAGATTTTATTTAAGTATTTGGTTGCTTAGATCATATTTTGTTGGTATAGATTGGATTGGTTGATGCCAGAATTGATTGATTATGCTAAACTACATCAGACTCAGTTACCTGAACGTACATCTTGCGGTCATTTCACTGCTTATAACGTGCACGCCAAATACATTGTCTCATTTTAGCAATAATAACGTGCACGCCCAATACATTGATTCATTTTAGCAATAATAACGTGCACGCGCAATATATTTTCTTCTTTCAGCAATAACAACGTGCACGCGAAATATATTTTCTCCTTGCAACAATAATAACGTGCACGCGCAATATACTCTCTCATGGTAGCAATAATACGAGTAACGTGCACGCGCAATATACTCTCTCATTGTAGCAATAATACGAGTAACGTGCACGCGCAATATACTCTCTGCTAACTTTAGCAGTAACAACGTGCTTGCGCTATAAGCGTATGCGCCCAATACATTTTCTCATCTTAGACGCGCAATACATTCTCTCATTCAATAAATACATGTCCGCGCAGTATATCGGCCTTATGTGTGTGCATAAAGAGCTAAAACGTGTACCAGACTATATGATAGGTGTAACAGTTAATTGACATATCAATACTTTTTTCTAAGTCTGAGCTATATTGTTTAAATCAGTTGTTTGTTTGCAGTTCTGGGAAGTGATTTCTGACGAGCACGGTATTGATCCCACAGGAACATACCATGGAGATTCAGACCTCCAGCTGGAAAGAATTAACGTCTACTACAACGAAGCCACCGGTAACATTTACAAGACGTTATGCGTTTGTGTTTGTTTTCCTTTCAACATATACTTTTTGAGCCTTATCGTCAGCAAAAGAATAGACAAGTTCTTTCAATAAAAAATTCTACGCTCTCTCATTTCGATTCTTTAATAAGTATTGTTCTTTCAAACTAGTTATAAATCAGAAAAATAGTCGCTGGTATAATACTTATTTTCAGATGTTCGATCATACCTTTGTAAGTTAAGAAAGGACATTATGCTGCTTGGATATATTCTCTGAGATAATATCAAGTTGGGCGTTTAAATTACTTACTTTCTCTCTGTAACTCGTACCAAACTTGCCTGTGTCTCAAAGAAATTAATACATTGCATGCTTATATGATTTATTCATTTTAATATTTTCAGGTGGCAAATATGTACCACGTGCTGTTCTTGTGGATTTGGAGCCAGGAACCATGGACTCTGTCAGATCAGGGCCTTTTGGACAGATCTTCAGACCCGACAACTTTGTGTTCGGTAAGTGCTGAAAACGTTAGATTAGTATGAACGTTACACATAAACAACAGTATTTGGTAATTCGTTCGAAACCAACATTTGCAAGCTTTAGAGGCAAATTTTTCAAGCTTCCTTGAGTAAACATTTAACAAGCGTCGAACAGAATCCGTGTAAATGAGAATTAATTTTGTGTTACGAAAAATGTTTGACCAATCTGGCCTTAGTTCATTATTTGTGGTTGGTCTTTTTACGATTTTTGTCTCCGATTGCCAGACAGTAATGTTATATACCAACTTGTTACAGCAATAGCGAATTCTATCAAACATGTATAGTTTCACAGTGTTTTGATTACAAATAGCAGTTAAGCTTTTGTCGTAAATATTTTTTTTCTTCTTGCATTAAATATAGATGAACGATAACAAGATGTGAACTTTATCTTTTTTATAAGTTAGTCATGCATAAGGTAATGTTCTACACAATATTTTGAATGTATCTAAAGACAATTGTGATACCATCAGAATTGTTAATTATAAAACAATTAAAACTATAGATGTTGAGATTACTTGATTGACCTGAAGTCAAAGTGATAGGAGGTTCGGGGTTGGGTGGGTACTCTGATAAATGCTCTCATGCAATGAGCTCCGATTTCAAGATACCATTAAAACACTGATGTACGGTACCAAGAGATTTTGACGCTTTACAATTTGTATTATGTTCTTTAAATATAAATGAACTCAAATAATGAAATACAGGAGTACTTGAAGATGAGATTGATAAAAAGAATATATTATTTCTTTAACAGTAACAAAAAATTGATATCGAGTTACGATAAGGTATCCTGGAGACCTTTGTTCAGATTAAAGTATTTGTTTATAGACGTTGTGTTGACAATTAAAAATACTTCATTCTTTAATTAATATTTAAAGTGATACAGGTAGATGTGTGTTCCTCAATTCTCATATCTAATCTTTCAAAGGTGGTTATTGCAGCTAATCTTCAAAAAAAAAGCGATCAACAAATCTCTTCAAAGTAACTGAAACATCGTGTCACGAGCAATACAAAACTTGACAGTACTTGAGAATTGTCCAATTTTTGATACAAACAGTGTTTTGTATTTCTTTTTAATCTCACATACCACAAGACAGAGGACTTGTGTTGCTTAACAGAATTTGAATATTTATGTCACTTTTTATGAGCTATGAAATTTTTTCGTAGCCTTTAATTTATTAGCCTTTCATGCCGTAATAGCCTTTGATACAGTCATAGATATGCCGGTTCAGCATTTGGCATCAAACTCTTTAACCAGACACCAGACACCTTTGCCTAAGGTTGTAAAACTGAGCATGGAAACCAGTCTCAAATCTCAAGTATCTGATTGGCTGAAATGATGACCAGTTGCCATTTCAGCCAATAAGATCCTTGAGATTTGAGACTGGTTTCCAATCTCAGCTTAATAACCTGCAGTCCTTATCGGCTCTCAGCATAAAACTTTACCATGTACAACATTATAAATATCAGATAAGGTTTTAAGAATTTAAATCTGCGAGTTGTATAAAAAAAGTTTTTCATTTTTGCGTATTTAAAATGCAAGAAGAGACTAATCACACAAAAATACCATACGTTGTCCCTCAAATAATGCACTATTGGTTTCGGGGGATTTTTCAGTTAGAAAAAAACAACAACATCAAAATATTAACGTCCGCCATGCGCACTATTTCATTCAATCGTAATAACTAGCCAGACTTCTTGATATTGTGAAACATCAAAATATAGCCGAGACTTGTCGTAGCATAACAAAGATAGCCTTAGTATACTGATTGCATTTTTGTATGAAAAGATAGTAACAGTTTGTATTCTGACTTGTGCAGGACAGAGCGGTGCTGGTAACAACTGGGCCAAGGGACACTACACAGAGGGCGCTGAGCTCATTGACTCCGTATTGGACGTTGTCAGAAAGGAGGCTGAATCATGCGACTGTATCCAGGGATTCCAGCTCACACACTCCCTTGGTGGCGGCACCGGAGCTGGTATGGGAACACTCCTCATCAGCAAGATCCGTGAAGAGTACCCAGACAGAATCATGAACACATTCTCCGTCGTCCCATCACCAAAGGTAAATGACTAACCAGGAACAGCTTTTCTGGAATGATACCAAGTATGTATTATCTCCAAGTCGAACATTTCACATAGCCTTTGGCATAGACAACCCGACCAAAAAGCAACAAGAAGTAAAACAAAAATGGTTCGGTTTCTACTTTTTGAATAAAAAACAGCCGAAAACAGTTTCGATATGTTTATTTAGCTTTTCTTTTAAGCTAATTTCAAGCATTTTAAATATATGAACTCCAAAGTTTTTATGACATCATACGAAAATTAGTCCACAATTTTCATATTGTTCATATCTTTTGTACATTACTACGATTGTATAAATGTCATCCAAGAAAGGCAATCAGCACGGCCTGTGTAAATAATGCCAACGATTACTTCAGGTATCCGACACGGTCGTCGAGCCATACAACGCCACCCTGTCTGTCCATCAGTTGGTCGAGAACACTGACGAGACATACTGCATCGACAACGAAGCTCTCTACGATATCTGCTTCCGAACCTTGAAACTCACCACCCCAACATACGGTGACTTGAACCATCTCATTTCCGCAACAATGTCTGGTGTCACAACGTGTTTACGTTTCCCAGGTGGGCAAGTTTTTGTAATCAGTCAAATTGACGATTTAGAAGTTAAACAACTCCTCATCTTGAATACGATATGGCATATTTTATGTTGAACACTAAGAGCAAAGATGATTCAGTAAATTACCATGACAGGGGATCCAGAGTATTTCATGTATTACTCTTGTAAAACATCTGCCCGGGTACATTTGAAACAGGGATACAGTATACATGAACCTGCTTAGGTATAACTGGCAACACAGAATCCTGTACCTGTTCAGTTACTACTCCAGTAAAACACTTTCACATGTATTGCTCGCAACAGCATCCTAGTAAACACATTCTTAGGGAATAATCCTTAAATAATCAACTTTAACGGGGTTTTCTGATACTTGGTGTCAAGCTTGTGTAATATTAGTTTAATGTAAAAATTGGATATTTAATAAAGATGACTTGGACATGTAACAATCCCTTTTAAACCAAAGTTTAAACTTGTATTGAATGTGTTTTTCAGGTCAGCTCAACGCTGATCTCCGTAAAATTGCCGTCAACATGGTTCCCTTCCCACGTCTGCACTTCTTCATGCCTGGGTTCGCTCCCCTGACCTCCCGTGGTAGCCAGCAGTACCGAGCACTGACAGTGCCTGAGCTAACACAACAGATCTTCGATGCCAAGAACATGATGGCAGCCTGCGATCCTCGCCATGGTAGATACCTCACCGTCACGTCCATCTTCAGAGGGCGCATGTCCATGAAAGGTGAGCTAAATACATGTACATACAATTCCAATCGGAATTGTCGTCAAGTTGTCGTAGAGTAGTGGAGATATCCGAAGTTGTCCAAAGCTGCTATGCAGCTTATACTATGAAGGCGGACAAATTATCTTGATGCGATTTTATTATAATCATTTAAGTGAACGTGAAGTACATTAGCCACCTTTATCCATTAATAAAGGCCGTTGTAAGACAAGTTAAGTCTTGTCATTGATCTTAGTCCATCGTATGTGTGTACACTACAGTTGGTTACATATAAATATTTACTTTGATTCGTTCGAATTTCTTCTCTTAATGAAAATAGCAAAAAGGTATTCATCATATACATTATGTTTACCATATGTTTATGTTTTGAAATCAAATTAAATAAAGCGGGGCGCCCCTATCAGAGAATTAGATTTGCTTTATGTGGTTAAAATATAAAACGTGACAGTAATCTTGTGACCTTATTGTAGTACGTTTATTTCTTTACCATCTGGGCCATTCTTAAACAATCTACGGCCATTGAAATATGCTAAACAGTAATAAGAGTGATCACTACTGGTTGCCAGGTTGCACTGTCTGCAATATTTACCATTTTCTGATTAGCCATGAAATAGGGTCGGTCCTTTTTTAATGCTTTAAGTTGCTGTAATTGAATATAACTAAGGTCCTATTACACAGATAGACATAATTCTAAAATTCTGTAAAGATGGTTTGTTATGATTTGTTTAATACTTAAACATCTATTTCTCGTTTTCAGAGGTCGACGAACAGATGCTGAATGTACAAAACAAGAACAGCAGCTACTTCGTTGAATGGATCCCCAACAATGTGAAGGTCGCAGTGTGCGATATCCCACCACGTGGTCTCAAGATGTCCGCTACATTCATCGGTAACACCACCGCCATCCAAGAACTGTTCAAGCGTGTCTCAGAACAATTCACCGGTAAGTTTACCCCCTCCCCCACATCCTTTAACCCGCACCCGCACCCCCCCCCCCAAAAAAAAACCCCACCAAAAAACAAGAAAAAAAAAGATTTGGATTCCGCAACATAAGTTAAAATAGATCAGTTGGGCACTTAGACTCTTTTCTCTTTTTTTATTTTTTAACGTTTTCTTGCTGCGAAGCCTTTTCCGCCCCTCCCACCGTTTGCACTTATATAGGACATAAAGCTAAGTGGTGATCTTAAGCGCCAGTACAAACGAATATTGCTAACTTAAAGCTTCAATGTCATTATCGTTTTAGATTATGTAAGATAAATCGTCCCTTATCATTTGTTGATTAATTGTCACGTTTTATCGTCTCCACAAAATTCAAGAAAGTACAATTTGTCTTTAAAATGTGAATTTTAAGTAATTTCTATGTTTAAATCCCGTTGTAAGTATGATGCTGTTGCTCCTCATTATTATCCTATTATCGTGAATGATGTTTATAAAATCTATCTGCAGCTATGTTCCGTCGTAAGGCTTTCTTACATTGGTACACTGGTGAGGGCATGGACGAGATGGAGTTCACAGAAGCCGAGTCCAACATGAATGATTTGGTTTCCGAGTACCAGCAATATCAGGTGAGTGTTGTTATTTTTTTTTTTTTGGCTTATACAGAAACTCTGGAAACTCAAAACCCGTCATAGCATTTTCTTTTATGAACAGTGTGTCTTGAACGCTTGCCTAAAAGTGAGTCCCGAGATCTCTATCCAGAACTCTTTTTTTTCTCAGTCGGCACAAATGCAGAGAGGCAGTGTGCGCGTTTGTTGATATAGTTAGCATCGTTGGTAGCTATTAAATAAACGACGTATATTCTCAGTATGATATCTGTTTGCTTAATACCAAGCCTCGTAATTTCTTTATACCAAGCATTTTTTTAAATTGACGACAAGATATAGGCATAGCTATCTTTAAGCAACTAGAAAGTAAGTTTGAAATATATTTTTCTTCGTGTCTGCTTTAAGACAATACTTTTGACATTTAACGCTTATTAAAAAATTTCTAACTTCAGGACGCTACCGCCGAGGAGGAGGGCGAGTTCGACGAGGAGGGTGAGGAGGAGGGAGAGGCAGCATAAGTGCAGCACGCGCATAAATGACGTCACATCCTGTCACCTTATTCTCAGCTTTACATTTATCTCAAACAAAACTCCGTCCATTGTGCACAAACACTTTTATTTAATTGTAGAAAAAGGGAACAGATTGATCTAAGTTATTATTCCATAGAACACCGATACAGTATAGTTTTGGGTACTTTGACTAACAAGATCTCTATGTTTTTTAGCAAATAAAATCTATTACTCCAAAGAAACTTGTGTTTTTGTTGTTTTTGTTTTTGTTCAACAGTGGCTAGTTACCCACAGTACACAAATTAGCTTAGTATTCTTTATGGGATTTTCAATCAAAACTCAAACCATCATTAATTTGTTATAGTTAGACAAGAGAATCCCTGTTTTGCCACAAGAGATGTTATAACATGTTACTATGTTTAAAAGCAGCACTATGCTTTCTGAAAGCAGAGCAAATAAACACATTTTTTATCGTCTAAGTGCCCCTGCATGAGAACTGTGTACATGTATTGACAGTAGTGGTCATCGGTCGTGATTTCACAACATAAATGGTCTGGTTGCACATGTTTTCTCAACATGTGATGTGAGCAAGCTTTAATGATGACTGGTGATGTCCAAAGAAACCTTGGTGACCATTTGATTCGCTCAACAAAAAGCTATGCCCGCTTATTTTCTGTATGTCGCTTTGGAGGGTAAGCTGGGAATTCGTGGTGAACACGATCATGATCGCAATGGTGTATGTCCTTAAAATTGTCTCCCCTATATAAACTAATGTAAATATGCCATATTTCAAAAGAGGTTATTTTAAGACTTTATCCATGGGGTAAGTACCAAAATCCATGATTGTAATTCCAGATCAGATGGCATGTATGTTCTGGTCTGAAGGTTATAAAGCTGAGATTGGAAACCAGTCTCAAATCTCAAGGATCTGATTGGCTGAAATGGCGACTGGTCGCCATTTCAGCCGATCAGATGCTTGAGATTTGAGACTGGTTTCCATGCTCAGTTTTATAACCTTGGGCACTGGCTGATCTGTATGTACACTTGCGCACTTGCAATAAAACCCGTTTATACTTGTAAATTTTTATTGTAACTTTATTTTTTTCTTTCTTTTTAAATTATATTATGAGAATGTGTGTATGTATTTATGAATGTAAATTTGTAACCATTTGTACTTGTTTTAAAGAGGACCATATGTAAGAATGGCCATGCTAAATATGTTATCCTCTCAAAATAAAGAATTTATTATTATTATTATTATTATTATTATTATTATTATTATTATTATTATTACTAAGTAAGGGGTTAAATACCTTTAAAGAAATTTGCTTTACAGTGTGAACAGTTTGTTAATTTCCAGCAAGAAAAGTATAGGCCATGTACAGAGATCTGCCACCTTCAAACCGGTGCACTGTTTTTTTACTTCACACATGCCGTTTTATAATCAGGTTCTATCATCCAAACATTAAATTGCTATCAGTTAAAGCAGGTCATTTAATAAACCTGAACTTTAAAAGCCAAATTTAACGTCACCATATAATGCCCCTATAATGACAACTTTGGAAACTATACTTAAAGAAATAAGAAACGCAACTTCTTTAAACAAGAAATACATTTCATGTTTAAAGAAGTTGCGTTTCTAATTTCTTCAAGTACATATAATAAAGTAATAGAAATTAAAAACGCAACTTCTCTAATCACGAAACTTATTTTGTATGTACAGAAGTTGCGTATCTAATTTCTTTAAGTATATATAGTGTCAGCGATTGTCTGATTTGCGCAAGTAGTAACATCATGTGTTGTTTACAGGTAGATTTATGTAGCTTAAAATTGTTTCTGTAATCGTAAAAATCACCGTAGCACCCACTTTTTCCTGAGGGCGGAGTAACTACCCTTCTGGATTGCAATTGTGGCATCTGGGTTGCATTTAGCCACTGGTCGGTTATCAGACGACAGTCAAGTAGAAACCAGTTAGAATTGAACTCTATTTAAAACAATCACTAATAATAATATATTGAAAATAATGAACGCTTATTTTAAGATAAATTATTCAAAATAAATCACCTTTTTTCGATGTTGTTTAGGAGAACACATTTAATCTTTATACTGTCCCGCAATAATAAATCACCAGATCATGATGTCAATCTCATGTGCACCACAGTCAACAAAAATGAGAACCCAAGCTGTAACCGCCTTACTGGTGGGTTTAAACCAGTTTCTAGATAATGGGTTTTACGTTCTAAAACATATTCCATCCTGGTGGTTTAAACGAGGTTCAAGGCTGCATCTACTTATAGCCTTTTCTGCACATAGTTAGTACATTTTGCACTGATGAATGAACTTCGAACCTCTAACCTACTCGAAAATTTCAAAACCATGCAGACACACAAATCATCACTGGAGGTTAATCGGCAAGAATATTATAATACTCCAAACAACTAAACCCATCAAACTTCATATTTTTCAAATATTTGTAAACTCCCAATGTATACAGCTTATGACTAGATGCCATTTGAACAAAGAACTTTCTATTTTAGACGGATTGGACGTTATATGGTCAGAAATTAAAAAGACCCGCATTATTTGTGACATATGCTTAGGTTTGAAGACACAAACACCAAAATTCTATCCGAGCGCTGCAAAACGTACTTTATTCATTTCCATTACTGTCCATGAACAGGCTCAATCAAACCGAGCCTGCAACATTGTCATAGTTGGTGTCCATTAAATTCATTGATATTTCTATGATTGCTAAATATTCTCCTTTACATCTGTTTATAGAAAATAAGGTGCATCTTTAGAGAAGCAATTGTTAAGTTTATATAATAAGAGAACATATATTCTTATTAGCAAGGTAATGAAAGCTCCTTTATATCTTTGGTCACACCACCGTCGTATGGTTTTAGACCGACACTAGTTACTAGCAAATCTAAGTCATGAAGTCATGACCTGTTCCTTATCATAAGAGACCAGTTAAGTAGAGATAAAAACATTACTTCTAGAGGTCGCTGTCCCTTTTTGCTAGGTCGCCACGAGAGCATACAGTGTCTATTCAGAATGTTTTCCGTTGGATTAATTTTTGCTGTAAATGCATTCGTTGCAAATGCAGCATTTACTTGGAAAAATTGTGGTATGTCTTGTCAACGCTAATATTTTACAGACAAAATTTGAATGTAGGACAAAATCCATTCTGGACTAAATCTCGGGTTTTTGAACGAGTAAAACAATTCCAAACACGATAAAAATTTTAAGTAAATGTATTTAACATATTTATTAATTTATGAATTTAGAAGTTTTTTTCAATACTACAAGTAAATTATCTAATTCATGTCTAATAAAGCAATAAGTATAAAACAAAGGCAGCCAAAACTGTCATGAAAAATCCGAATCTTCCTCAAAATTAAATAAATTTTCATTTAAGTTTTCGAAAGGTCCACAAATGTATCGTTCGATGGAAGGAGTTTGTCCACCTATGAACAATTATTGGAAAGATTTTTTCCACATATTCAATACTCGGTGGAAAGATTTTGTCCACCATATGCAACATTCAATGTAAATTTTGTCTACCTATTTAGCATTCAATATAGGACTTTGCCACCTATGCAATTTTCAATGGAAGAATTTCATCTGGAAGGAATTTTCCCCGTACACCACGATTTTTCCTGATATTTCGCTTTCGCGATTTCCGTTATTTTTTTTATAAGTTTATGAATTAAATCTGCAAACGGTGATGTATATTTATTGCGATGGTGATTTTCCGGATTTTATTAGTGTTTAGCAAAACAAAAGCACAGGCAAAAGTTTGATTGATCAAGGGGCATTTATTATTAAATACCAAATGAATTTTGCAAAACGTGACTACAGCACCTAATATACTCCTGAGTTATATAAAGAAATATTTGCTAAAGTCTGTCCCACCTAACCGTGAAACACGTTTTCTGAATTTATTATGCATCGTTTGGAAAAAAGAATATCACCAATCGACGCAGAAAAAAAATCCATGGGGGTGGTCTTTCCTTAGTTTTTGGATTTAAACACCTATAAAATAGTTATTTGTAAAAGTTTCATTTTCCCCATAGACGCTAATGTTATTTGTTTACGTCCATTCATTGCCGCGATATCTCACGTGCGATCAATTTCACAACGTCACGAAGGGGCGGTTTCAACGTTCTTGTTAACTTACTATTATGGCGAATTCGTGTTAACATTTTCATCTCTGTTAATAATACAGATGTGTAATGAATAATGATTAAAACACGTTTGTGCAGAAAGTGAGTTATTTTTATGCACAAAGTGGGTAAAATAAAAAAAAATTCTACAACTTACTTGTATTTTCTTTCATCATAGTCATGTCGTCATTCTAAATAATTATGATCGCACCGACATCTTTGAACTTGCACCAAAATCATTGACCTAAATAATGACAGTGTTTGATGACGTAATCGGAATTTTACTGGGGCGTAACCAGGAGTTTATACATCGGTAAACGAGACGCTTTCCAAATACGCATTGCTTTAGATATAAATTATCGACTGAATGTCAACATACACGAAAAATCACTAAATGTTTTTTTTTTTAACTTTAGTTAAAGGTTGGACTTTGGAACCCTTTGTTCTGTTTTTATAGATTTTTTTTCTTTCATAGTGTTTTTTTTTCTTTTAGATCATTTACAATTCAGTGGAAAAGAACATTCAGTGGAAAAGAACAGAATATCATTTAGCATACAGGTTAACATTAAAATGGATTTAGTGGGAAAAC
The DNA here is from genome assembly GCA_038501625.1 of Corbicula japonica. NCBI lineage: Eukaryota > Metazoa > Mollusca > Bivalvia > Venerida > Cyrenidae > Corbicula > Corbicula japonica. The sequence goes on along the minus strand of JAZAYU010000001.1, from coordinate 6,968,584 downwards.
GGAAAACATAAACAAAAAGATAGAAAAAAGATAATGATCGGGGGCTTGTGAGAAAAACACTAAATGTAGATCATCCACCATACTCCGGACATTGTGATTACGGTTATCTTTCCTTTATTTTCTCTGTTGACCAGCCAAAAAGCACCTTGATATTTATGTAAAATGAACCTATAATCTGCTCTCCACCATATATCATATTGACTGTTCCCATGTTTCATGTACTACACATCTGGGAAAATAAAGATGATGTTCTGTTCTGTTCCGCTGAACTGTAGACGAGAACGCGAGAACACAATTCGAAGTCTAAAAAAATGCGAGGTCCCGAGAACACGATGAGGGGGCCCCGCAACATGTTTTCGCTACCTCGCGTCGCCATGTTCTTGTTTTCTCATGGTCTCGTTTTTTCATGAGATCACAAAAGAGAGAACAGGATGCAAGATCGCTAGACAACGAGGCGAGATCGCAAGAACAAGATACATCTTGTCCTCTCATCATGTTCTCGCGATCTCGCATCGTGCTTTTGCGATTTTGCGTAGTGTTTTCATGATTTTTCTGTATCAAGTTTTCATGGTCTCGTTCAAGAGGACGACAGGGCGAAACAACGATGACCCCATGGAACACCGAAGAAGTCTGATTTAATCCTGGAACTAGACACGATCTCAAACGTTCATTACAACGCGTACATTCTAGATTGCGCGCCCAAAGTGCGCCTTAATTTAGCATCAGTACCTATACCCGTCTGTCTATGGTCCTAATAGATAGAGAAAAGGACACAGTCTCATCATAAAGTAAATAAAAATATCGACATTCTTTTAAAAGGTCACGTTCTGTAGCGCGATTTTATTGATAAAAAACACAAAACCGTATATTATAAGTTCAAATAATTCGACAACATTGAATAGACGCAACGATGTATGTTGGTATGTTGTTCTTTATGTATAAAATAAACTTTGATTATGGTGATCGGCAGAAAACTGAGAAGGCGAAGCGAGTATCTATAATTGATCTAAATCCCGTTTGTGCATTTAAATATATTTATCATCGCTACAGAACAGTATTAGTCATTTTTGATTTTCGGAGGCTAGGGCAAGATACAGCGGAATTAAATTATTATCCCTATATATTTTTTATTACGGTGGATAGATTCTATACACTGGACCACGATTTAAAATTCGTATATTTAGTTGATGTATCGGGGGATCCCTAGACACAGAGATAGACTCGCTACCTACTGATCCATTAATCAGCTCTAAAACTCTTATTAATTTGGTGTTTGCAGCTATCATTATATCTTATAGAAAGTAAGCGCATGCACCACATACTCAAGAAATAATGTACGATGATTTATCTGACTGATGAAGACTCCGTCCCGGCTCTTTCGTTGTATTCAGTCTCCTACGTTAATAAAATCAACAGAAAATTTAAAAAAAAATCATTGGCGAACAAACACATGAAAACAGTGTTTATTTCTATTATCAGATTAACCGCTAGTTCAAAATGCCGTTGTCTATGTGTGTGCATCTTTATAAAACCATATGCATTGCCCACGAGGCTTTACAAAGTTCACCCTTACCATCACCATGATATGTCGGACACAGGTCATTATTGTCCTATGTGTAAAAATTACAATCACGAAATACATTTATACAATGTAGACCTTAAACAAATTTAGACCTTTTGCGAAACCTGTACTACTGCCGTAAATTAACCACTGGCTCCGCCCCTGATAATCGTAACTTTAGATCGTAAACCCGAATAGCGCATGGTATTGCAAGTAATAGTTAAATAAAATCGCATTACTGTAAACGTAACTAAAATATATAAAAAGTTATTTTTTATCCTGCATAGTCACATTTAAAATAACATAGCCTTTCCATATATCCCGCGAAATATTTATTCTGGAAGTCCCCGATGGGAACCTCGGAACACTTATTTCTTGCCCTGATTCGGTACCTACTACGCAGTATGCGCGCGACTGCAATCCGGTTCTAGCTAGACGTTTCAGGCTAAATTCAACTATTTTCTTGGAATGAGGCGTGGTTTCATGTAAGTTAGCGAGCGGATAATATTCAAAAACATTGCCGTGGATGAGGATGTAAACTAAACTTTAAGATCTAAGATGGCTTCTCCGATGCCATATGTTTGAAACATACTGCAGAAGGTTATGTTTCATCCCAGTATGGTGCCGTTTTTGACCATATGAGCATCGTGATAAATTTAAGTGAAAATTCTTTATCGGAATAATTTTTCTTGGATTCATGATGTTTAAGGTAGGAAATTTTGTTGTAAACAGCTTCTTTCTTGAAATTGAATGTGAGTCTAAATTTAAGCTTTTATTGACAATAATCAGTATTATTTTTGTCAGGAAATAATGTTCGTTCAAATCGGCATCGTAGACTACATCGAATTTCCTTCATAGATTTATTTAAAAACACCTTCATTTTTATTTCAAATATTTATTGATTAAAACTAAGCGGATTAATGACTGTGAGACATCCCCTCAGCTACTTACTTTAATTTCCTTGGTAATCCGCGTGACGTTTGCCGGCAAACCTCCGACAAAGAGAATTTTCGAATGGCAACCAAAATAAACAATGTAAATTTCCCATAGGGTGGAAACAAACACAAATATCTTCGTAACTGAACAAAATATCAAAAATCTAAGGAAAGACCACCCCCATGGATTTTTTTCCTGCGTCGATTGGTGGTATTCTTTTTTTAAAACGATGCATAATAAATTCAGAAAACGTGTTTCACGGTTAGGTGGGACAGACTTTAGTTGTATTGTAAACACGTAAAAACAAATAGTTTGAAAAAGGCTCGATGGATTCCAATTTTGTTTATATTTCTTGGATGTGTTCTGTTCTGTGTTTTATGAGGTAAACACGACCATTTCAGCGCCTGCAGACGCTATCCTTCAGGTCAGCAAGGTAGAGGTGGGGCCCGACCCAGTCGTCATCCCTGGGGACGTAGTTCTAAGCATTGACGGGGCCAGCACTGCTCCACTGACCAGCTCATCACTTCATATTTCTGTCCAGAAGAAAACATTTCTTTTAGATATACCGGTGCCATGCATCGGTAATATAGGCTCATGGTAAGTCATCTCTAAGCGTGACAATGTCCCAATATGTTCTGTTTTGTTCTGTTACGTGTTTCTTATAGTAACAATAACTCACTATCTAATCGCAACAACTACATATTGTAAGCTATTTCTAATAGATAACATTTTGTGAGCTGTTTCAAACATATTTATCCATCGTTTTTATAATTTGGCGAAATCTTCTAAAGCTCGATTACATACTGCACACCACATGGTACAGTGGATTTGTATGAAGGCAGACACTGCTTCTTTCTGGCAGTCTAACAAATACGCTTACGTTGAAAACTCCCTGCAAGTGATTTAATTGACGAAGGTCTGATTTGGTTCAGAAAAGCGGTCTTGACGTCATTAAATATATCATACATTTTGTGTATACATGTATATGTGTTCTGTCTTCAGCACGTACAACAATATGTGTACCCTGGTCAGTCAGATGATTTCAGAAGACTGGTTGGGTGTCGGCCACGGCATTGGTCAACAGATCCGAACCATGCTCAACTCTACTGGCATTGACGACACACAGTGCACTCAACCCCCTCGCTCCCTGAACATCGAGAGAGCATCTATTCACATACCGGAAATTCCATCAGCACTCTCGCACTTCGCTGCGGTAAGACTGTGTTTGTGGTATCCTATTTGGAATTGTCGGCGCACTTACTCTTTCTTTGACTGTTGGTCAGTTCTGGACACACTGTCCATTTTTTCACAAACTGCCTGTCAAAAACTTGCCTGGGATGCGTTTTTTTCTTTTGCCGATCACTAATGACAATCGACTACTGGTAAAGTAATAACGAAACTGTTATGCCAAACTTGAATTTATAGCCGACAACTATTCTGACTTAAATGTCTTATGTTTTATCGAAACCCACTTAGATATATTAGTTTCTACAGAACAACTGAACATAGAAAGTTTTAACGCAAGTTACAGAAATAACGTTTTGCAGCACTCAGATGGAACTTTGGTGTTTAAGTAACAAATAATGCGGGCGCCAGCAGATTTTTGTCTGCCATTGTCGGGAAGATAGATATAGTGGGATTTAAGACACTGGCCGATTTGGAAGTAGAACATTTACACTAAAGAGTCAATAATCTTTTACTGAGTACAACTTTCTTGCTGGCTTTACCATTACTAATCATACAGCCAGTTGTGTCAAGCTGACTACAGGTATAAGCTTCACGGGTTCGAACTTCCCGTTTAGGTTTAGCAAACTTTATTCGAATTGAGGCTAGATAAATTCATGTAAGATCCTACAAAGTTACAAGAAGACAATATTCATGAGTAGCTTTAACACGAATATAATGGCTAGAGATAGACAAAATGACCAAATGGGGCGCGTCACGGGAAAAGGTACCTTCGGTCATTTTTAGAGATATTTTAGTTTCTACTAAATTTAGAAAGGATTTACAACTATAAATCAATTTCTTAAAATTAAAATGCGATTTTGTTACACATTTGACAATAAAATGTTATTTTTACCGCGAAATGCATAATAAGTAATGTCGTCTGCTCATATTTATAACGTCATATCAAAGATTGACGTCAACTGTCCGAAGGTACCCTTTCCCGTGACGTGCCCCAAATGATCTATAAATAGACTAAGCCAAGCTTCAGTCCCACCATGATTTTGAATGTAAACGTGTAGGTGTTAAAATTTCATTGGTCAACAGTACATACCGTGTTTAGAAAATATACTTCCCAAGGAAAGTAGCTAAATAGCAATATAGTGAATATGAAACTAAACATGTATCTATACCCAGCTTTTTAGTTCGTGTTCAAATATTTACAGAAAAACAAAGATCGAATGTCTAAAGTTAAGTGAATATGACTTGATTATCATCAAAAATACTCTTCAAATGTCAATTTAAAAAGCAATCACTGGCACTATTAAATTACTGACCATAAATTATAATCTATGTTTTCAATATTCAAAATTCAATAATAAATGTTATATCTTCAAGAAGTTTATTTATATTAAGATTGTTAATATATTGCAGGGAGACTACCACGTTCACATCACTATCACGGATAACGAAACAAAGAAGACAAACCTTTGTATTGACGCAATCTTCACCCTGGCGGAAAAAACACCCTGCACCGGTCTATTGTGTATCTTCGGATAACTCATGTTTGCAATGAAAAGGAAATATTATTCTTAAAAGAATAAGATTGTATTTACACATCTTTGATAGCTGATTTAGTTGTTGTATTTAATTTTTTTAAATGTAAGGATTTAGATCGCTCAGTACGTTAATTTGATGTGAAATTTGCACAATCTCTAGTTTCTGAATGAAGCTTTAAAACTCTCGCATTATTAGAATCTCGCCATGTTCTGCAAAGCTGCAAGTTGCAAGACTTTACCTCTTTCTGATCCCATTAAGAGTTCAATAGATAGAGCTAACATGTTTTTTTTTTCTTTTCAGGCCCCTTTCTCAGGGTAATCCAGTTTATTCATAATAATTTCATTAACAGTATAACATTTTTGTCACACTTTCATATACAATGATACATTTGATAATATTTCAGTATCAGCTTATATCAATTAAATATAGATAAGATAATTGTGCTTATTACATATATGTGTTATTAGACATTCTATCAACAAGAATCAGTTTTACAAGAATCTAACAATACTCTGTGTTTAAGGGTGTCAGATTTTTTTAATATAAAAAAACACATAATATAATGTGATAATATGAAAATGAAAATGTTGCCGACACGTTACAAACACTATATTGCAAGCTTGGGGTTTCATATGCAGCAACTGTCCGACGCGGAGAGTCCATGCATAGTCCAAGTACGTAGTAATTGTATTTTTTTTAAATACTGCTGTGAGCAGCCACAGAAGACCAGCATTCAGACCAGCAACCATAATAGATTAGCAGCAACCCAGCATCCACAGCAGCTCAGCCGCAAAAGCAGCCTGGCCGCCACAGCACACCAGCAGCCATAGCAGACAAGCAGCCGAAGCAGTCCAGCCGCCATGGCAGTCCAGCAGCCATAGCAGCCCAGCCGCCACAGCAGCCCAGCAGCCACAACAGCCTCAGCAGTCCAGCCGCCACAGCAGGCTAGCCGCGATAGCAGCCTAGTCGCCACAGCAGCCTCAGCAAGGCAAAAGCCACAGAAGAACAGCAGCCAAAAAACAGAAGCCACAGCACCCACAGCAGTTCAGCCGCCACAATAGCCACAGCAGACCAGCCGCCACAGCACACTAGCAGCCACAGCAGCCCAACCGCCACACGGCTGCTGTGCCCAGCTGCTGCAGAAGACCAACAGCATGGGTGAAAGTTTTCCGTATTATGACGGAATTCCGTATTTTGAACCTCGCCAGGGACCGTTTTTCCAAATCACGTAAATCCGATGAGATTTCGGGGGGGGGGGGGGGGGGTACAGGGCGACAGACGATAGCGATATTAACAAAACCAGTCGGTAATTTAACCGCGCGGAGTGCAGTTGTATCGGCAATTCTGATTGGTCAGTGAGACTCCAGCGTCCAATCGTATGCTACTTTATTTAAGTTTTCGCTTGAACAACAACAAGTACAAAACGACGCTCGCAAATGATAAAAGAAATCTGAACTCGGGGTACAGGACCGGGCCACAAATGTTAATGCATGCTTCCCCTACCCCCGAGTCAACGAACTCAAATGTAGTCTTACCCCATATGAGCCTGAACCACGAGTTCCATGCCTAAACAAAAAATATAACAAGAAAGTGATACTAAAAAAATCTTTTCTAAATTTACCCGCAAATAAAAAGAAATCCACAGGAAAAAATTAACAAAGAGCACGACCCACGAATATTGTAATATAAAATGGCCCGTTTTCATCTTACATCCGTACACTGATACTGTCTATAAATGTGCTATATTTTATCTTTATCTGTACTTTTTAGTGTTAAAATTAAAATATAAAACGGGTTCGCCCAACAAAAAAAGAAATGTAAATAAAACACGCTACAACTTCACTATAATATATATAAATGTGCTTTTATTACTTTACTATCATTTATTTTATAAAAAATAGAAAAAGGGTTCGCCCACCAAAAAAAACTAATATAATAAAAAATCCAAAAAAGGGCCGTTTCTTCAAATCCAAACAAGAGCTCCGACACCATGGCCTGCCTGCGATCTCTCTCTCTCTCTGTGTCTGTCTCACCCTATCCATCTATAAAACCATCTGTCCCTTTTTTTCTGAAATAGAATAAAATAACGTAAATTTTTGAATCACATAAATTTTTCGTATTATTATTTTTACAATTTTCGATCAGATAAATTTATTCTTAATATTTTTGCAATATTATCAGTAAATTTTTATAAAACCAATTTAAAAGAATCTTTAAGTAAATTTTAACAAAATCGATTTAAAGAATTTCGGACCTTTATTAAATTTTTGAATTATTTCCAAATTCAAATCACCCCTACTATCCGACCAATGCCTCTTCGACAAACAAGCCGGGTGCATTTTCAACAAGTGCCCCAGGGGACATCATTATCCGATACCCTCAAGGTGTCGGGTATGGTCCTCTGGTGGCTGAAGATTTTTACAAGACAAGAATGCACCCGGTCCTCATCGCGATGGATAGCTAACTCCCTTTGCGGCTCCAGACTATTCAGGGTGGAAATATCATTTTGGTTGAATTAACCACGATATTTCCACATTATTTGGCATCAAAATTGGACTGTTAGGCTAAAATGATACACCCCGTATCGTTTATCTTTCGGCATCCAAATTCAACTTTTAACGGACCACACCATAATGTCCTCGGTCAGAGGCGGGAGGGTCCATAAACTGGGAATAAACAACAACAACAAAGATAAAAGAAATCTGTAAAAATGAAGATTTTGCCCCTGGGTTATAACACGAAGCAGCTTGAAGCTAACTTAAAGAATAAATGAAGATGGGAATGGCTACGCGAAAGTGATTCTCGCGGCGAAAAATGGGGAGAATGGCTGCAGAAGCCGGAAGCAAGCGGCATGGCGTTCTGTCAATATTGCAACAAGACTATCAATTACAAATCGAACGGAAAGAATTCCATTCGTCTTCATGCGGACGATGCTGCGCATTTAAAGAACAAAAAGATCGTCAAAACTAACCAGAGTTATAGATAAATTACTTCTGAAGGTTGTAGTAATAATTTTGAACTCGCAAAATTGGTGAATATTTTCTCAATTGCCAACATGAAATACTTAATCATACCCCTTTTATAGTAGCAGCTAGTTGCCAGGAGAGGCCATTTCTACACATTAATTTGCAAGGAATGCAGGAGCTTCAGGGGGCCTCCGGCCCCCTGGACCCACCGGGGGCCCTAGCAGCCCCCAGGCCCCCAGCTTTAGTTTTCAGTATTTTCAGTTTTGCCAACTTTCACCCATGCAACAGACAAGAAAGACCAGCAGCCCAGCTGCTACCGAAGACCAGAAGCCAGAAAAGACCAGCAGCTACAGCAGCCCAGCCGCCACAACAGGCTGCTAGGCTGCTGGGAGGCCAACTTCACGCTGCCAGACTGCTAAGCTGCTGGGCGGCCAGCTTCACGAACATACCAAATGTGACAATTTTCTCACGATCAAGCGTACATTTCATTGAAATATGTTAATACTTTTCATAAACAGGGCATGGTAGATACCATTCCTCCGTTCCGGTGGTCATTTTATGCTATACACGTAAAATAAATAGTGCAATTTATATTGAAATCGTTTGCCGGACTATCACATAATCCTTACAATTGTAGGGTTGTTAATTTTAAAGTTTGTTATTCCCTCTGCTCACATTGCTGTCAATACAAAACGGTCTGCACACGATATGGAACTAAAATGCAATGAAGTGTTTTTTATAACAACACATACCCTAGAACTTTATATAGAATGGTCCAACAAGAGAGATAATGCTACCAGTCCTCAGATCTCAAACCTGAATGCAGACAAACCCTCAGCAACAAACAAGCAAAACAACATTTCAATAAAACTGTATATTTTTTATTCATCACAGATGTCTCCTCAGCCATAGTCCTCTGGCTAAAAAATTATAACTACAATCCTTCTTTCTACCAGATAATTGTCGGTTTTCGTTTCTTCGCTTCTCATGTAACAGAAGTGATTTAGGAGTCAGCAATCAATGTAAAATGCTTTTAATTACTGCGTATATACTACTCATAATTTGATAGGGATCGCTTTCCGTTTTATCCCGAATTATTGCCCCTACTAATTTTTCAACCGCTGTTCCACTTCAAAAGTTTGACGGCTTATTTTTTTTGCACATAGCAGATGTCAAATGAACATATTTTCAGAATCACAGCAAATATTTTATCGTTTAAACCTTATGTAAGGAATTAACACAATCTTTTAAATGATCCTTATCAAATTTTGAGTAGTATAGTATTAGATGTAATGAAGGTAAGGGTAAAACAAAATTCACAAAATCGCCAGCAGCGCATATTTTCTATTCTGACACTATTGGCTATTTTCTATAAGTTATTTAAATAACATTCTTAAATAATTTTGAACAATTCCGTTCAATTTTGCAATAAATAATTTGTCACAAGTCAGATAAAAAAATGCTGTAGCGGTTAAGGCGGGGGCCCAAGATAATTAAACTCAATCTGGAGACCACTGGTCGCCATTCCAGCCAATCAGATGCTTGAGATTTGAGACTGGTCTCCAATCTCAGTTTTATGATCTTTGGCCCTTTTTGGGTGTATCCTTCTCCCAATAAAACAACCGACGGTTCAGTGACTCGGTTTAAGTAAGTCTTCACATGCTCCTATATTCTGACCACACAACCCCCCCCCCCCCCCCCCCCCCCGGGGGCTTTAAAGAGTTAAACATAATATCCATTTTAAACGTTTAAATTGTTTATGTTTCCCGTGACTGTCTAGTTATCCTTAACGTACTATAAGTGAAAGCAATGGAAACGTAGTTCACAACTCATTAGATGATCAACTCTTCGCCGTGGGTATTGCCGTAGACAAACATACAAACATACAGAAGCTATGAAAAGATCGTAAAACAGCCTTCAGTAAACATCAACAAAATAAACGAGGCAGGAGATTCCACTACCAAATGAAATTAAAAAAAAATGGTTGCACTTCAATTCAGTTTTCAGTCTATTGATATTAACAATAGATATATATGTATACTTACCAAAACTTTACGTTTGTTTCAAGGATCAAATAAATCCAATAAAGCAAGATGTACACGTACAGTCACGACAAACATTAAACGGACATTATAATTGGTAGTGTTAAGTTCTACTGGCTGGATATTGCACATGAAACCTGAAAAGTACTTTAGACCAAGCCTTCTATACTACATTTCGTATTCTTTTGTGTTCAACACTAGCTTAAATAACAAGAAAAGTATAACACAGATGTGTTATATGTGGACGACATTTAAAAGAAGTTAGATGTTGGGTGTAAGAGTTCATGCAGGTGATGGATTGTTTTTAAACAAAGAAAGAATTTTAAAGTGCTACTATATTGTTGTCTTTTATTGGCAAAGGGTATTGAACGTTGAAGGATGTGATTGTATATTACATGTAGTTGTGGAATGCGTTGTATACAAGGAGTGCAGTTTGAAATTAAGTATACCGGAATTGGTAAGGAATGGGATTTATGATGAAATTTGTTTGCTGAACATTTACAAGTTTGCAGTAAATGTAGTGAATGATTTGAAAACAAAAGAATTGAAAAGTTTTCCTTTTAATTATAATGAAAACTAGCTAGAAAATAGTGGATGAGATGGTTGTTGTAGTAACATGAATTATGATGAAGAATTTACAGAACTATATGTGTTGATATGTATTCAGTTTAGGATACAAAATAATTACTCACATTTTAAGGATTTACTACACTCCTCTTTGCAACATTTCAAAAACGGCAAAATGCCTTTCAATGAAATTTTGCACAATTGAATGTTAATTTTGTTTAGTTTGATACTTTTCTTTTTAAATCGATGGTCGAACAAGGAGGAGTGTAGTGGATCGTTAAGAGCACTTAAAATTTCATAAATGTAACTAATTTTTCATTATTGTCATTGTAGATTTTCGTAAGAAGATACTCTACAGAGAGCTATGTAAGCCATTCCTCCTTGTTATATCGTTTCCCCGATATCAACAGCAGCTTAAGATAATGTTAGACCTTGCACTTTGTGGACAGTTACGCCAACATTTAATTTTCATGAAGGAGTTACCTTAAGTTAAACATTATCATAGCACTAACCACATTACAATGAATTTGCTGTATTTAAATTCAACAGTATCTTTCAAAATTGTCCTACCACGTACATGGCAATTCCTTTGGTAGTTTCAGGATGAAAAATCTATACTAACTTTCTACATTCAGCATCTTGATCCCGTAAACCAGGGGGGGGGGGGGGTGGGGCTGGGGGATGGGATGGGATGGGGGATGAGTCACAATTATTCTGAACAACTGAAAAAGACCTACACAAAACGGTTATACAATTATCATTATTTACTTTATAGACACGAAATCGCCTTCTTGTAAAACAGAAACCCATCAGAATCGTCAATTTCAACATCAGAAACATTTGTAAACAAAGAACCATCATATATAGGTCACATTCACGCGTCAAAAATCAAGTCATAGGATTGCCAATATTCGTAAACAGAACACAAACTTCAATATCATCTAAGAATAACTATCTGAACAATGTCTCTTACTACATGAACACTCTTTCTATAACTGCTTACAACAAAAAACTTTCAATTAGCATAATTAAAAGAAAACACCGACTCATCGATCTATTTATATAATCTATATATACATATACTCAATTATAAATAGCTTGACCTTGAACTTAACGTACATACAACATGGTTCCCGTTCATTACTCAACGATCTATATATAAAGCCGGGCCACATGGTTCTCAGCATTCGCTAATAACCTCTATTTAAAGCCGGGCAATTATCCCCTTGAGCCGGCCTAATTGTACTATAATAAAGATAATCAAGTAATAGTTACATAGTAATAATATATTATGACCCATCATTCGTCCAGAAAACAAACACAAGTTAAAATCAAGTTCGGTTCAAGTTTATTCAGCACTGGACAAGGTAATGTTGTTTAAAAGTTCAATTTCACACAAGTGCGCATTAACATGTACATGTATTACAATGTACATGAAATGGCAATTTCATTGAGATACACGAAAGCATAGAGGGAAAATGTAAGAATAACAACTTGTGTCCAGTGTTTGTACAGCTGTGTTGTATAATCAGTATAACCAAGTTGCACAACCACGATCACTTGTATCAAAACCCAACAGGCACAGCCATCTTAACTAAGCTGTATATTCTGAAATTTTCATTAAAATGTTCTCGTATATTCGTCAGAGGAATGCTGGCCGCCCACGTAAAACCCCCTCCCTTCAGGAGGAACCGTGTATCCGTAGCAATGCGCGAAATTCTATATCTTTTCGTTCTTTTCAGAACAGAATTTCTCAGACCATTCCTCAGAATATTGGAAATACGAACTCTGTCCAAGTTGTGCAAATAGATTAGACTTTCAACAATATTAAGTAACGCTATACATATTCTACTTAATAAATTAGTTTTATATACTTATCAATTGGAATAGCTATAATAATTGTAGAGTGAACTGTAAGAAGTCGAGCCTTGAACTGAATTTCGATACCATATCTCCCGCGTATTATCACGTGACAAAACCAGTCTCAAATCTCAAGTATCTAATTGGCTAAAATGGCGACTGGTCCAAATACTTGAGATTTGAGACTGGTCTTCAATCTCAGTTTTATGATCTTGGGCCCAGGTTTTTAAGTGCAAAATACCATTTTTAAACTGAAAGCTTTAAAGAGGCACACCTTGTTTAAACATGAAAAGTTGTATTTTAATTGTAATTTTTATCAAACAGTTACGTAACAGGTTAAATACAAATGCGTTTACTTTTTAAAGTACACGTTTGGCATTTTTTATAAAGAACACATAATTCACAACACAGATGGCCTAACCGAGATGCAGAATGCAGTGATCATGAATTAATGGTGTACTTTCGAAATAGAGCAGGGCCCAAAATCAGGAAACCAGTCTCAAACCGTTACATATGTCAAATACAAATACGTTTACTTGGTAATGTAGAAGTCTGGCAATGCTTTAGATTTTCTGGACGAATAATGGGTCATGTATTATATTTATTATTTAACTATTAATAGATGGGTCATGTATTATATTTATTATTTAACTATTAATAGATGATGTTTAATACGTAGATTTAGTTTGACCCAAGAGTGATAAGAGGGTTACTAAAAAAGTTCAGAAAAGATGTTGTTTTGGTAAATACGTGATTTTTGTTGCTTATGCATTCAAAACTATTGTTTTTGAAATAAAATGTATTGTTATGAACGTTTTTATGGGTAGAAACCTCCTTAGTTTTTGAAGTGAAATTGTTGAGTGATTTTGACGGGATAGAAGAACTTTTTGAACATCCCTTTCAATAACGAAAGTTATGTTTGACAAGGGAAAATTTCAAAGTAATTTATTTGCATTTGGTAAATTGTGTGGATTTTTTTATTTTTGTTAAGTATGTTTTAGGTGTTCTTTGATAAAACTTTATTTTTATTTGCGGGGAAATTTTATTCGGATGTGTGAATGTATATCTCGTGAGGATTCGACGTAATACGTCATTCTGCGTGATATCTTTGAGCTGGCCCCTCTTGATTTTTAAGATGGCGTGCGACATGTGAATGCTTTAGAAATAAATTCGTTATTTTTACTGCATTGAATGCATAGTGGATTGTATGAGGTAAGTGCCAGAGATATTTATTGTTTTATATCGATATTCAGTACATAACTAAGTCAAAAATGTTATCTCAAAGGCCGAGAGCATTCTATAAATAGCGGTCACGTGCTAACATATACCTCGTCAGTTGGGTCAAGCGTGATGCAGCTTACGTACGCAACAATGTTACTTTTTATCAGGAATGTAGTTCTAGATACCTGTTTTTATATACCCTTCTCTCTCATACTAAATTTGAATACGCTGGAAAAAAATATTCCACATCATGGTTTACTAAAAACAAAAGCAACATTAGTTTCATGCTGTGGCGTAAGAATATCGTAATGATTATAAAAATAACAGCGATCGGATTTTCCAAAACTATTTCGGAGTTCGGTATGTGCCGTAGAGTAACGGAAAATCACGATCAGAATACACATTCTCATAATACATGTAATGCACACGCTGTAGAGATATTTTGATCATGCTGGTCTAGTGACAGCACAAGACATATAGAAATAACTTCTACGTTTGCTCAGTAGAGGGAGAAGTTTAGACAATTTGGGAGACTATTTCTGCCAAGTCTCCCTCTAAGCCATTCCCTGGCAATTATTAAGCTCTTGGTTGATTTTCATGTATTTATTTTTTGTTGTGTGCTTCTGGTGTTTATGTTTTTGACCTATTACATATGTGTTGCAGGGCTGATCCCAAACCTATTGACAAGCAGATGAGCACAACATCATGTGTATTTGTAATGGAAAATAACTTACTTTTTGTAGGTGTGGTTTGGAATAGCCAAGACTCCCCAGTTTGTGGAAGTGTGGCAGATTTAGGAATCATTATTGGACATGGGGACTGGTAGACTGATGCCGTGATGGTGTGTGGTGGCTTGATCATAGGTCAAACAACTATTCACTTCATATCTACAATCAAATGGATCCAACCACAACTTGGCTCAGGGACATTACATCATTAGCATAAATGTCGTCTACATATAACACGTGTGTGTTATACTTTTCTTGTTAAAGATATAATACACAACACCGATGTCCTAGCTAAGGTGCAGAATGCAGTGATATGATGCCTGAAAATGATATTTTTGACCATTTTATTTCTGGGGCAAAAGATTTTAAACTAAATCAAACCTCAAGCATCTAATTGGCTGAAATGGCGACTGGTCTCCATTGCAGCTAATCAGATGCTTGAAATGTGAGACTGGTCTCCAATCTCAGTTTTATTATCAAGGGCCCTACTCTTTTTTGAAAGAACACATGTAATCTACTTTTTTCCAAGTCAAAAATTTAAACATGGCTACATAAATAAAACTATACTGAATTAAATTTTTAACAACACAGTGCAACAGATCTAATGTCTACTATGAAGATAGTTTTATGTTTCAATAAGTTTTATACAAACAGTGTGGTAATTGTAAAATTTTCTAGAGTGACTTTTTACAAATTATATAATTTGCCATTGTAAACATTGACTTAAGTTTTTTTTTCTAAATTAGTTAACTTTATTTACAAAATACTGATTTAAAAACTGGTACTCGTTATTTTCCACAACGTTTTTGTCTTGCAAAAGCGAAACACATGATCTTGGGCAAATATTTATACCAACAAGAACCAATAAAGTTAAGAAATTTTAACCTTCAATATTCTGTTTAAAATACAATGCATCTCTCAATATAAGAAAAAGAAGCAAATGCTGGATTGGATTTTTGGTTCAGCATCGAAGGCATGCGGCACGTTTATAGCAATAACCATTTATACAGAACGGCTCAAATAGTCACTAAAAAACATAACAGTAAATCTGACAGTTCAAATTACTTTCGAAATATACTACTCAAAATCTGATAAGGATCGATTTCCTTCTTTTATCCCGAATTATTGCACCTACCGAGATTCAACTGCTGTTCCGATTCAACAGTTTGTCGGCTCATTCCTTCTTCGGCACAAACGTTGATGTCAAATGAACAAATTTTCAGAATCACAGCAAATATTTTTTCGTTTCAACCTTATTTTAGGAATAAACACAATCTTAAGTGATCCTTTCCAAAATTTGAGTAGTATATATTACAATTTACATTTTTTATATCTTATTATATTATTAATTATATTTAACATGTACAGGATCTCGAAGTTTCTCAGAAATCTTATTTATAATGGATACGTTCGATAAGTAAAAACTAAACTCCCACGGTGTTTGTAGAATGACACTGAATTCACAACGTTCATTATTCCACTGATGATTTATGAAGAGCGTTTTCCACTGGTAAGATGTTTTTTTCACCAGATGTGACAATGTCTTCCTGGAGCGTATTATATGTTATGGCTGAGTATACAGTATGTCCGAGGGAACATGGAAACCACTGTAATAATATAAAAATACGCTCATTTACTCATAATTTACTAAAGTAATTCAATACTTTATAGATGACCTGATATTATTATCACAAAAATATTTTAAATGTTTTACCATTAAAAGTAAATTTTAATGTTAACTGGAAATTTTATATTATAACAAAAAAAAAACATCCGAGGTTGCTTAAACCCATGTGACTAAACTGTAAAACAATGTATTCCTAACATTCTTATTCTAAATCACCTGGGTCCAAGATCATTAAAATGAGATTAGAGACCAATCTCATATCTTAAGCAGCTGATTGACCAGTCGCCACTACAGCCAATCAGATGGTTGAGATTTGAGACTGGTCTCACATCTCAGTTTTATGATATTTGGCCCTGACACTGACGGTGAACCATTGATAGATCCATTAACAAGCGACCCAAGTAAAGTGTAAATGAAAGCTTACATTGTTTTGTCTATTTTCAGCTAAGTTGACATTTTTAAATAGCATGGTTACTGGGTTTCATACTTGTACTGACGTTAAGCTCTCCGCACTGTTAATTACATGTATCCATATAAGAAATGAGCAGTGAACAGGCCCCAAGATAATACAACTGAGAATGGAAACCAGTCTCAAATGACAAGGGTCTGATTGGTTAAAAATGAGCTAATTCAGCAGATCAGATGCTTGAGATGCAAGACTGGTTTCAAATACCAGTTTTACTAATCAGCACAGATAAGGGCAAGATGTTGTCAGTGAACTCATGGTCTTAAAACTGGGAATGGGAACCCAGCCAGGACATCAAGCTTCCCACTGGTCTGCGGTTGTTCTCAGATAACCGTCATCGGTCTCCATTCTCAGTTTTACGACATTGGAATCAGACTTCCATCAGCAACCCTTCCATTTTATGTCACGAGTTAAGCGTCGGAGCAAGCCAGATGGCTCAAAATGAGAAGAAATATCGCTTCGTTTTACCTCGTATGTTTCCAGTCCCGTCACATTTGGGGATGCCTGCGCGATTGTTTTTATAGAGTTGTCTAAAGTTGCTACCCATACATAATGCACACTCGGTTAATTTAAACATGCACACTTTTTAACATGCATTTTTACATAAAGTAATTAAATTTCCAAGGTGGTATGTATTTCTAATATGAACATGTTATTTTTACTATTGCTTTACACGAAATACACATCCTAGCGAATGCATAAAATGAATTAATTGATAATTTACACTGTGACGCGGTTTTAGAAGCAGAAATCATAAAATGTGCAGACCCGATTACTGTGGAGATGCCAAAATATAGTATTCAAAAATTTACGTATCTTTTTTATGATATAATTTAAAATAATTGAAAAGAACTTAGGATCTGCGTTTTTAAATGGACCGAGTGTGTATTATGTGACTGCTAATTGCTGTCGGTTTCTTCTAGGCAGTCAATATGACTGATGCATGTTGTCGGTTTCTTCTAGGTTATCAATGTGACTGCTGATTGTTGTCAGTTTCTTCGAGGTATTTAATGTGACTGCTGCTTGTTGTCGGTTTCCTCTCGGCACTCTTTATGACTGCTGCTTGCTGTCGGTTTCCTCTCAGCAGTCTATATGACTGCTGCTTGTTGTCGGTTTCTTCTAGGTATTCAATGTGACTGCTGCATGTTGTAGGTTTCTTCTAGGCAGTCAATCTGACTGCTGCGTGTTGCCGGTTTCTTCTAGGCAGTTAATGTGACTCTTGCTTGTTGTTTCTTTCCTCTCAGCAGTCTATATGACTGCTGCTTGCTGTCGGTTTCCTCTAGGCAGTCTTCTGAAATTGTGATATCGGTTATAGTTCATCATACAGATTATTGTACAACTTTACCCTCCACTAACCTCATATTAAATCACACAGATTTCTAAGCTTATTTAAAGATTGTTACAAGTAAAATCTATATATTACCTATAAATAGTAAATTAATAACAATCACCAGATGAAAAGCCATAAATTCTGTAGGAATGTGTAATCGACTAGGAACGCTTTTTGCATATCTGTATGGTTGCTGCCTAACATTATTTACCAGTTACTGTAGGAGTAGATGTCACTTTGAAATGAATTTTATTCTGCTTACACTTTGTAATTCTCCTGGTGAAATAAGTAACCATTACATAGTATAGTCAGTATATAAATCTGATTAATAAAGCAAAGTGTAAAAGTTAGAAGTAAAAATATGGACATTTTAAGGGAAACCCTTACCATCCTTGATAACTTCTGTAGCACCGGAGTTGTCTGGTACGGTCCACACGTTATCTGTTTCCTTCAACGGGATCCTTCAAAAACAATCCATCCATGACAGGAAAGATCCAAATTGGTGAGGGTATTAACGACGCCAAATGCTCAAAAATGTACAACTTGTACAAAAAACTTTTTCAAATTGTTTTGAAACAATAACGAACATAAACTATTGATTAACGCATTTTGACACCAAAATGTTTCAGCATTATTTTCCAGAGACTGTTCTAATACCAGATGCCATTTTAGACGTATGTACTTCAAACATCATCATAGCAAAGCATAGTTTACAACAGTTCACTCATTTCTTTTCAAAGAAAGAATAATTGACTGTTCTCGTGTGAAAGAATCCTGTTTTGTTGTTAAGGAAGGATTGCTGTAGACAAAGTACCATCTTACCATGAATTGCAGCGCTGTTGTAATCTTCTTCACTGTTAAACATCCTGTCAAGGCTTCATTGTGTAGCATTATAGATGTGGATTCAAAAGTTCACTTTGGTCCTGCCAATACGTCAGGATGATTGTTTCACCGTTATATCCGTTACGGTACTATTTTGTAACCCACCCTGGTTTATTCCAGCCTAAGCGGCACATCAGTTAGAGAAACCGGAGGATAAGACGCTAAAGTAAGACAATCTTCTTCTGATAAGACCTGCCTTCGTCCCGTCCTTGATCTGTTTCCTAGCAACTTTGAGGATGACTGGTACCACCAACAACCAGGGACTCCATTTATTGGTAGTTTTGTAGTCGATTACTTCATCTTGTGAGGCTGGTGCACCCTAGAACCTGGTGGTTTAAACCCCCAGTGGCAATTCGGTTTGCCAATGACCGTTCCCCGGGTTCTCAGTTTTGTTAATTGTTTGTGGTGTCTTTTTTGAAACTGATCATTTTATTAACCGTGCTCTCTCTCTTCTTGACTGTGTGGGGAGGCTGTTTTTTTTCTGAATGTGGCAATTCCTGATATGCATATTACCTTTTTATCTAGTCATCGTCGTCTGCAGATTCTCATAGGACCAACGTATCCGCTGGGATGCTTTGCCCGATAATTATAATGCTGTCTAATGATAATTTTATAGTTGTTATTTAGCGGGTAATAACGTCGCCTAGTTGGAGTGTCATCACATGATCGTACCAAACTCCTGAAATGACAAAAACATCTTCGTGAAACAAACGGAAAAACTTTCAAAGCACACAAGATAACCAGTCTGAAATTTCAACAAATCTTCGTAAAACAAACGGAAAAACATATAAAGCACACATGATAACAGCCCGGCGAGCCAAGAAATAATTTAATATTTGTTGTTATGATTGTTTGGTGTTGAAACATTTGCAATTTTTGCGCATCTTCTCCGTTTACAAGAGAGCAAAAAGTTCGTTAGGACTAAAACTATCATTTCGTTATAATGGAACATCTTTCGAAAACAAAAACAATTAACTATAGACCCGTGTGAGTTTGTATATTGTTTGTGATTCAATCTTAAGACGATCATCATGAACGCCATCATATTTTCCTTCATCTGAACAATGCACTTGATATTGTGTCCATGCAGCACATGTGTAATGCGGTAAGATGGTAAAGCATTTATAGTACAGACATACAGCTTGCACAAGAAGTGTGACATTATGATTGAAATTACTGGCTACCAGTCGCCATTTCAGCCAATCAAATGCTCGAGATTCGAGACTGATGTTCAAATTTAGTTTTATGACCTTAGGCCCTGAGCTATTTCTATATTTCACGTTTTATTTATCAATCTTCTTCGTCATGAAGCAATCGTGTATCTACGTGTTAGCATTATTTAACCTTATTAAAAGCAATAAAATCGAAAAATATCTTAACCTTTAACACCGATTGAATCAAGTACTGTACCTTTATCGTCTCAACCTTTCATTTTGATAGTTTGAAATATGGCCTCAAATATGTTGTGAATTCCGGAGGTCTGAAATCTATACTGTTTCTGTATCTTCTCAAACACCTGTAAATAGGACAAAAACATTATCAAAAATAAAACGCACGTTTTCTGCAACTGATGTTTTTCCTCCTATCCACTTTAACTTAAAACAATGCATCTCTTTAAAAGGTACACGTACTATCAAGTACAATCAAATCGTATTTTATCTTTCTTGGCGAACTACAAATGACAAAGTACTGTGTCTTGCAATAGATGGAGAGTGAACTTTGAAAGCCACGGAATTGGTTAAATATGAGAATATTACAGTCCCGATTTGAGCAGTTATTGAAATGTATATTACTTCCCATGCCGCCTAGCTCCGGGTTGAGCGCAAATCACTATTAACACAAGAGTATATTTTAGATCCATCCCAGACGATGGTATTCAGTAGCACTAAACATGGAACATTCAGTGCGGTATTTTCAGATTTATACCATTTGCTGTTCAGCGGCGTATGACCAACAGATAAAAAATCGAGTTTTCCTAAACGAGAAACAGTGGGTGAAACTATACATAATAGGATGTTGACAGGGGATCCGAGAATACAAATCATGCATATCAATAAAAAATACTTGCCTTGCTATTTTCTGTTTGGTTCCTCATTTGACTTCAAGCTGAAAATAAACAAAACTCTGTTTCTGTTATATGCACAATAAATGAGAAAAAATAAATACATGTTATCAAACTGCCACCTTTATCCTTCTGTAACTGTTTAACCGCAATCTGAAAAGGACTAAAACTATAATAAAACTATAATGAAAAACAAAGCCGAAAAAACAATTACATAACATTACATCACAACAAAAAATATAATTACTATAAGTTAGACTTTATTTTTTCTTTTTGTCGGGTAAATTGTAAAACAAAAATATCTTCCATGACAAAAAAGGTAAGAGATGTTAGTACTGAACTTCTGTATGTACATACTGAACTTTAGATATTTAGAAACTATTGTAAGAAATAAAGTACAAATACTTGCCTTGGTAATTTCTGTTTGAGACCTCATTTTATTGCAAGCATAAATATACAAAAACATTTTACCGTTATTTTCCTGTTGTTTTTTTTGTTGGATCTCTATCTGAAAATAACAAAGATCGCCGGTAAATGACAAAATATCATTACAGAAATCCCAGTGCTGACAACAGATTGTACTCCGTAAATGTAGACAGATTTCTATAAAACATAGGTAATTAAGAAAAATGCTTGCCTCTATTTTCTGTCACTTTCCTCATACGGTCGATCTGAAATACTAAAAATATTGTGTCTTGTTTATATAGAATGAAACGCAACACTGAAAAAGTAAAACTAACCATGAACAAAATTACCATATGCATATATCATTATGTCACCTTGAATTGCAAACTGAAAAAGAAATGAACATAACAACAACAACAACCACCACCACCACCACCATCCAACATCAACACAAGCATACATGCACAAACATATAGAACAATTTAACTATAATTACAAAGTTGGACTGTATCTCGTTCCTTTTTGTTTCTTCTTTTGTTAGGACGTTATCTGAAACAAAAGAAATATGGAAAAAAACGTGACAAAACTGTAAAGATAAGTTTACTCTGTTATTGTAGAACTATATATATTTAGAAATCGTGGTAAAAAATAAAGTATAAATACTTGCCTTGCTAGTTTCTGTTTGATTCCTCATTTGATTGCAAGCCGAAATTTACAAAATTATTCACCTTTTTCCTGTTTTTGTTGGTTCATCTGAAAATAACAAAGATCTTATATGACAAGATGTGGTGACTGAAGTGCCAGTGCTGACAGTATTATTTACTTCGTAAATGTAGACATAGATATTTATAAAACATACAAAATTAAGAAAAATACTTGCCTCTATTATTTTCTGTGAGGTTCCCCAAACGGCTGCAATCTGAAATACTAAAAATATTGTGTGTGGTTTTTACAGAATGAAATGCAGCACTGAAAAAATAAGAATAAACCATGAACAAAATTATCATCTGCATTTTCCTTTTGTCTCCTTTAATAACTGCATACTGAATAAGAACTAAAAACACCAATCCCACAAAACAAAACCACCACTACCACAACCACCACCACAAAATCAACTTGAAATCAACACAAGCACACACACAAACACATAGAACTATTTAACTATACTTACAAAATTGGACTGTATCTTGTTTCTTATTGTTTCTTCATTTGTTGGGACGTCATCTGAAACAAAACATAATCTGGCAAAAAGTAACAAAAACTAGAAGAATATGGTTAATATGTAAATGTAAAACTATAGATATTAAGAAATCGTGGTTAGAAATAAAGAACAAATACTTGCCTTATTATTTTCTGTTTGTTTCCTCATTTGACTGCAAGCTGAAATACACAAAACACTGTACCTGGTTAAGTATAATTTAGTCAGAATTAAAATGAAACAAGAGTATCACCCGAATCTCGTTTTTCCATGCTATTTAACTGCAAACAAAAAATAAAAATAATGAAAAAGAACTCAGATAACAAATTTAGACACTACCTTTCTACGCTTCTTGTTTGTTGGGACTCCATCTTAAAAACTTAACCGTTTTGTGGAATTTTTAGCTGAAAAAACATTCTTAAATAATAAAATGCCGTTTCAGAAGTGCCCAAACTTACTAAAAAAATAACTATGTAGATATCTAGAAAACGCGATAAGAAATAATAGACAAATACTCTCCTTGTTATTTTCTGTTTCGTTCCTCATTTGCCTGCGATCTGAAAAGCAATATAATGTGCATGGCAAGTGCAAAATTAAAAGATAAAACACAATAAGAAATTTACCACCTGAATATGTTGTTTGTAACATTTAAAACCTTACATAAGAACTAAAAACATAATAACGAAATTTGACTACCTTCTTTTGATTAGCATTGTAGAAAGGGACAATTCATGGATTTTGCTTGTTTTTTTTTTCAGGGTATGTGATAAATAGAATACATCATTCGTGTTCATTTTATACTGAAATTATTAAACTCGTCATCTAAATCGGTATAAAACGAGGCTTTTGCCGAGTTTTATATCGATTTAGATGACGAGTTTAATAATTTCAGTATAAAATGATCACTCATGTTGTATCCTCTATATATTTCACCGAGTGAGCTCCGAAATTCGTATTTTTAAATAAATCCGGAGTTCACGAGTGAAATATATTTATATCTTTTACTGGTAAAAACAAATTTTCTTTTTATTTTATGCTTTTAGTGCAAAATTTGAACGAATTTGAAAGAAAAAGTGCAAGAAATGGCCCCAAAACCGCTTGTGTATCACGTGACGTCATAACGTCAAATATACAAATTTGAGCCCGTTTTCTAAACGTTCTCATTTGGTATGTTATGTGCGTTTGGGTACCGACGTGAAAAAAAAAACAGTGAAAATAAAATGATATTCCACTGTTTGAAAACAGTGAAATACCAGTTTTATTTCACCGGGAAAATTCTATAATTCACTGAAAAGCATAGATTAAATTGTTGACTTCTAGTTTTTAACTAAAAACGGCCTCAGTGGGCTTTCGTAATATCGCAATCATCTAACTTGCTAGTCTCAATAATTCGACTGCAAACACAGACCCATTATCATACGGACGTTTTCGTTGTCTGTCCTTTACGTCTCAAGCAGTTACGATCAGAACTGTGGTGGAAATCGACCCGATTTAAATTCTTTTTATTTTCACTCCCACGTGAAAATTTCAACACTGGTATGTCAAATATCGTTATAACATAAATAATGATAAAAGTAAAAATAAAATGAACGAATAATCCACAAAATAACTTGTTTAACCTACCACAGCATATGCCGTTTACACGGTGAAAATTATCGATAAACGCGAGTCAGATAAACTTTATGCGGTGTAATCGACATGGGTGGAGGTTTATAACAGTTTTGCATAAAAAACGAAAACGTTTCTTATAAAGGATTACATATATTGATTCTACTTGAATGTGGCTTCTCAGGTATGTAATTTTTTTAAAAATAAATATGGTTTAAGATGCTTTATGAAGCCGGCAAAAGTTGCGATTCATTTTCCGATCGGCGGCATATAGAAATAGAAGGAAAATTTTCCGCATTGATTTGAATAGTAACTGGGTTGTGCGCGAAAAGCGACCATCGTATATATAGAAAAGCTCTTATTGCGCACAAATAGTTAGGCTACTAATTTGCATGCCAACTTTTTCCTATTTAATATGCTGTAACACATTTGGACATTTGATAAAGCGGGAAGATGTTTTTTACACAGAGGTCAAGGTTATCTCTTTTTTCATTAATAATGATGATTGCGATCATTTTTGCATGAAAGTCTCAAACAAATTTTTTGACTTTCAAATTTAGAAGTTTATTGCAAGTACAAAATGAAAAACGAAATCTTAAAAGCCAGATGATGCAAAGTTACTTAAATATCTGTTTGCAAATAACCTCCCTTTTAATTAAATTAAGAACAAAATGCAAAGCTTAATGTTCCGCAACCAAGTTATTTTTTTTTATTTTTTTTAAAACCGATACTGAAACGATAAATTCCAATTATCTTTTGTCGCACAATTTCTGCGACTGAAAAAAATCCTGTAACGGCTATAAATAAGTTTGCTTAAAATCACACTTCCTTTTTTGTAGTGTCGCTTAATTCTTTATTGCATTATTTGTTTACACCCTATTGCTTTTATACTTATAAATAGGTACAGAAAAAATGAACTTCCAGTCTTGGAAACATAATCGGAAAGATATGATATTGTAGATTATAATCAAATTTAGAATCTCTTGGCGAAGGTCCTATTTTAATGATGATTTTGCTCTTTCTATCACAGATTACAATGTACCATCGACTATAGAATATCTTGGCGAAAGTCGAGATCTACACATGTATTTTGCAACGATACTATGATCTCTAGTCGGTCACTTGTGACGGGAGAAGGTTCGCTAACGTGCTTTAGTAACTGTACGGGGAAGATCGGAACACTGGCTTTTATATGGACGGATTTCAGTGATACTGTCAATGATGACTGAAGCACTGAAACAAACGAAATCGCCAAATCCACTAGTTGCGTCAGCTATGTTGGTGCGAATAATGCAATCAACCATATAAAAGAGGGCTTAAATTTTGAATTAAAATTCTTTATAGGGTTAGTATATAAAGCTTTCTGCTCTTGCCATTTCAGATTACTATTGACTATAGAATCTCATGGCGAAAGTCGTACTCATCAAGTTTATTTTGCAACAATGCTACGATCTCTAGTCGGTCTCTTGTGCCGGGAGAGGGTTCGCTAACGTGCTTAAGTAACTGCACGGGAACGATCGGCTCACTGGCTTTTATATGCACGGATTTCAGCGATACTGTCAATGATGACTGGAGCACTGGCAGAAACAAAATCGTTTACAATCCAGATCCACCAGTTCAACGTTTCACTTTCGGGTAAGCAAACATTCTTCAACAACAGCACGCTCGTATATTTGTAAAAAAGTATATACATTCAGACATGGCTTTCGCAAAGTTGAATTATTTAAGTTTTAGTCTACATACTGTAAGAGTACACGTCTGAAAGATGCACCAAAAATGCACAAACAGTTTTTCAATTGAAAAAATATTTATTTATTTAAAAACATTTTGCAAACTTAATTTATTTAAAACATAGTCGATTCAAATTGAATATTCTTATTATGCTTATTACCACTTCATTTTTTTAGCGTTAAAGTAATATTTCTGGTTCACCGGTAGTTACTGGATCAGTATTCTTAAAGTTGGAAGCAACAGCATCGGTCGTTAATGTCCTTCAGTTTAACGCCTATGCCCTTCTAACATAGAGTCATTTTTTTAAGATTTAGCAGTTCTGCCTGGATCAACCTTAAAAAAGGAGGAGGAGGTTGGTCTTTTATGTCCTCCGTTGATCTCTCAGTCCGAGCAGATACAGGTAAAATCAACACTCCACCGAAGGTTGATCTTCCCCCGATTGTTCATCTTCAATATGGCTGCAGCTACACACGAAAACTTCCAGGTACTAAATCCAATTTAACATTAAAACTAAGTTTATTACATTGGAAACTACTTTCCCTAAAAAATGGGTTAAATATCTTAATGTCCTTGTTCAGAAATTTACAAAGCCTATAGTGTGCTTTGGTAGTTAGTATCAGTATACGCATTACTCATTTTTTCTTGCATACCAGATCAGGTCATCCGGTGTTTTCACCCGTGTAGGAAATTTCGATCCTACACCCCCCCCCCCATGTAGAATGAGTCACGTGAGTGACGTCACGTCTTCAAATATCTGACGTAATATATTCAAGTTAGTGACGTCATTTATAAAAAAGATTGCTTTAACGTCAATATTTCAGCATAATGAAAATAAATAAGTTTGTATACTTACACAAAAATGTTATAAATAATAAAAGGTATGCAAGAAAAAGTATCTTGCATGAGAAATTCGGTACAGATAGAAAAATCTGTCACCTCGGGTGAACTGTTTTGGCGGGAACTCGGCAGAGCCTCGTTCCCGCAAAACAGTTAACCCTCGGTGACAGATTTTTCCATCTTCACCTCACACTCATGCATGATACTTATAGTATTATCTTTGAATTACATTTTCCTCTCAGAAATATGTCGAAATATTTACACTTCAACTTCGTCCCCTACGACGAATACTTATTTATCTAACGAATTATAATTTCTGATGGTAAACAGCATGACGTATTACTTTATAATGCGTGGCTAAAATAGAACCGTTCATTTAAGGATTGAATCGATATTTGGTGGTTTTCATTTTGGTATGGCAAACAGTTGTAAGGGCTTCACGTCTACTTTAAACTATCCAACTGTTTTTCATACCTAAATGAAAACCATCAAATATAGATTCAATACTTTTACTTACACACATAAATACTCTCATTAATACGAACAATATCAGAAGAATAAGTTATATTACGGCTGTTTTGACTGGTTATTGAAAAAGCCACGCTGACGACAAAGTGAATGACGGCACGCTTTTTC
Source organism: Corbicula japonica (assembly GCA_038501625.1). Lineage (NCBI taxonomy): Eukaryota > Metazoa > Mollusca > Bivalvia > Venerida > Cyrenidae > Corbicula > Corbicula japonica. The sequence goes on along the minus strand of JAZAYU010000001.1, from coordinate 6,941,197 downwards.
GCAATGGCAAAACAAGCGTGCTGGGCGATGTCACACGTAAAAACACTATGCAGCGTCCAATAAATTGTGAAAGGTTTTACTGGTAATTATTTAAGGAATGATTCTTATTTTGGTGCGGTTCATGCAGATTGGACGTGCACGCGAGAGCTGGCAAATCCATAAAGCGCGCTAGCGCTTTATGGTAAATTTGCCAGCTCTCGCATGCACGTCCAATCTGCATGAACTGCACCAAAATAAGAATCATTCCTTAAATATTTACATTTTATTCTTTTTTTTCTTTAAATAAACTTAAGGCAAACGCTTTCAAAAATTAGTATTAAGTGAAAAGGGGGAGTAATACGTGGGAGTTTTCAATAGTAACAGCCATGACGTTACTGACGTCATTACGGGTCATGCGATTCATGCAAAATGAACCGAATTTTTTTAAACGAAGAAATCAATAGGAATGTAAATATTTAGATATGGACAACAGTTGGTTTGTTTAAGTACGCCGGCTTCACACACTTAAAACAACCCAACTGTTTTCTATACCCGAATGAAAACCATCAAATATCGATTCAATCCTTAAACGAATTTTCTCCTTTAAAGTTTCCGATGTTGACGGTGACTTTGTACGATGTCGGTGGGCAAGCGGCACAGCTGAGTGTTCAGGAGTCTGCGGAGCACTTCCTACCCAAGCCATTTTGAATTCTGTAAGTGTGAATGAGTTTAGTTTTGAATAGCCCCTCATCCAGGATAACTATTTTGGCTAAACAAGGATATACAGAATCCAACAAATTAGAGCAAAGACAGGTTTGACTTTTACCAACAATTACAGTTCTTTCGGTAACTGATTATGTATTATTCGAAAAGGCTACAATGGATATTTCTGTTCTATTTGCTGACAATTGATTTTCAGCAAAAATGTGAAATATCAATAATAGACATCCCCAGAAATCACAGCCTCATCACACAGCCCAAATAGGATTAAGGAAAAGAAAGCATAAATTTATAAAACGATCAATTTCAAATAAGATACCACAAACAATTCACGACAAAGAGAACCGGGGTTACGTTGGATTGGTCGAAACGATTTGCCACATGAGGTTTAAACCAGGTTCTTGGTTGTACCAACCTCGCACTTGCTCAAACAGCAAGCATTCCTACTTGTAAATATTTAAAATATTTAAAATATTTTTTCATTTTAGATGAATATATCGAAACGGTCCAAACCTTGTAATATTCAGAATTAACATATATATAACAAATTTCGACAATAAACTTTAACTTTAGTATGTATGTTAGCATGGTGACGAAAACAATATATTGCCCAATGGTTTAGAAAATGCTTTAAAAACGATACACCCATTTTAAAACGCTTTTGTTAAACGAAATAAGCATGTTGGAAAACGATCCTTAAATGGCTATAGAAATGGTCATTATTAGAATTACCATGAGATTGGTGCGGTTGGTCAAAAGGAAAACAATCAGGAAATGTAAACGTATCGCAAATAATGAATAATGTGAAAATTTAATATAACTTTTTCAACAAGAGTTCTGCCAACTTAAAATATTAAAATTCTTAAAAAGTATCATCATTTCAAACATAGTGCATCTCTTCATACCAATCGATTATCGTGACAACTAGATTATTCGTTATTAAATTTGATCAACTCTTTAGTAAAAGTGGCTATAAATTTCTGTGGAATCTTTGTCCGAACGAAATCATAAGAAAAATTGCTAAAACTTAAACTTAAAATCTGGTAGCTACTTTTCACCATTGTCTTATTATTAATAGAATGCTATTTAAAATTATTTTAAGAAAACTACTGTAATTAGAACACAAACATCACGTATGCACACTACTAAAAACTAAAAAAAACAGTATTATGAAAATAAGTTATTGAACAATTATAGAGAGGAATGTGTTTCGCTTTTGGCAGTTTGACATTTGAAAAGGAAATAAAAAATGACTTCACACATGTTTCTTTATGTATTTGTACCTTAAATATTAAACTGTATTTAGTTGTAAACCAACTATTGAACTGGCAGACACTGTGTACACTCACATACCAGCCGCAGCAGGAGACCGGATACTATGCAGCTGCCATACAAATTGAGGACTTTGTCAGCGAGACATCTCAGACCCCGCTGAGCAGTATCCACTACAGTTTCTGGTAAACGTTTACAAAGGAACCGGTTGTAACGATGCTCCTGTCTTCGTGTCTCCAACACCTGCCGACATGGCTTGCTTTGCTCTAGATGTCGGAAAATCACTCTATGTAACGATCAAAGCGAAGAGCTCTCAGCCGTATGTTTAAGATTTCCTGTCTCTTATATCTTACCTTTCATGTTTTCATGCCTTTTAAGAGTAGGTTGTAGTTAATATTGTTGGGATTCACGAATTTTTTTACATCAAATGTGCACTATAAATTAGATAAATTTATTTCATTACCTTTCTTCTGGTCAGCAATTATCCACGAATGTTCAAGGTCACTGGCTAGACGATGCCGGTGAGCAGATTTATTCACCGTGTATGTCTATATCATTTCTTTATAGCTGATTCATATATGTAAATTATTTCAGTATGAGAAGCATTACAACAATATCAGCGGTGGGTATGGTTCGTTCAAATGAAGTGAAATTCCATACTTCATCTGACCATTACATAGAGCTCAATGTTACTTGGATACCTACAGATGCCGATGCCGGAAAATACCATAGTCTTTGTTTCTACGCCGCTGACATAATAGGGTATGTATATTTTATAAGTCCTTAACCAGCCGGCAATATGTTTTGGGAGTTACAACAAAATGACACTTAAATATTATAAAACTGTTCACTTTTTTTTTTCAAAAAAACTAACATTGATAGCGAATGTTTTGTAATTGAAAGGTGAATTCTCAATAACTTTGGTCCGTGATTTTTTTTCAGTGCGATTGGCGATAACAGATGCCTTAACATACCAGTTTCAGGTATTACAATCTTACTTCTGTTTTATACAGTGTCCAAAGTTTTAAAACTGAGCATGGAAACCAGTCTCATATCTCAAGCATCTGATTGGCTGAAATGGCGACAAGTCGCCATTTCAGCCAATCAGATGCTTGAGATTTGAGACTTGTATCCATGCTCAGTTTTATATCCTTCAGCGCAGGCTAACACAGGGTAAAATAAAATGGAAATTTTGAGCACAGATTAAACAACCGTGTCCATTGACATAATTTATTAGTATAGAAATTCAATATGAAATGTATAGATAACCCCATAGCTATACAAATGCTGCGGCAGCGCCTAGCCAATCATGCAATATACAAACCAAAGGCCCCAAAATATTACATGACTCCCCCTTACATACTATCAAGGAACATAATTATAATAGTAAAGAACAGTAGACAAATTTTTACAAACAAAACTATAACACTAGAGGTTTAAGGGCAAAACTGACAACTTGTTACGCTTATACAGAACAGAATAGAATAAAACGAAAATAGAATATACATATCACCGAGAATGTTTGCACAGCTTATAATCATAAATATTTTATGCCAAAACTATATATACAAAACTCATACGTAAGATTTTTTAGTTAGAAAAATATCTTAAATTTCAGTTGTCGGGCCAAACCCACTGCGAGTTGAGCGAGTTGGCAAAACAGATACCTGGATAATCGAACTTGATCAGACGGTAAGTTACCGTTCGTAGAGTATTGGTCGTTTACTACAAAAACTGGGATGACCGAAATAGATCAAACAATCATTAGAAGCTACTTCAGTTTCGTCATTGTCTTTTCCGTAATCTGGGATTACAAGTGTCGGAGTTCTTGTACCGGACGGTAGGTTAGCGATCACATTTACCTCACCCGACTGTCGTCATTAAAAAAAAACATTATCATCTTCGATCATAGTAGCATTAAATAAGTGAAAAGGAAGCTTTTATAACTATCAAACACGATAAATATGAACATATTGCAGGCATATTTAGATCGAGCCTGTTCTTGGGCAACTTTGGTTATACATAACATAGCTGCACAGGCCACATAGCCGCGCGATGAGCGCAACTAAATGTCTGCTCAAGTAGACAGTATAGTTTAGAACTTTCCTAACAATGGTGTGCAAATGACGATTAAGAAAGAGGCTGTGGTGTACACCGTACTCAAACTCGCCCCGCCTGGTTCTCAAGAACTTACATGTGTAAAAAACCATGGTTAAAGACTTCAACCCACTTACAATCATCAACCTACTGTTGAGTTACCGACAAGAACAGTTTTGTGGAGATTAGATTTAACTAGGGGTTTAAACCAGGTTCTAGGGTGCACCAACCTCACTCTTGCCCCAACTGGTTCTCTTATCACAAAACAAGTACAAGTTGTCTTGGGGAAATAACTCCAACTCACCCAACAGCTTTACAGTGTTGCATGCAAAAGCACACAAACATATAAAGCATATGAAGCTAATAGCATTGCAAAGCCAAAAGGGTGAGTACTCAATGATCTTACCAAGACCAGAGCATCTGGAGTCAAATTAGCAAGAACACGATGACAGGAATGAAAGAAACAAATCGAGCTTCAAGGTTCTTTAAAGAAAGGATTTCCCCATAAACCTTCATAAACTCTTAAACCCCTGCCACCGTCTCTTGCAACCAAAGAGGTAAGCATAATGATCAACTGTAGATGGGTAAATCACCAGGCCTGCACAGCGCTGCAGGCTGGTAACCTTTCTTTTAGAATTTACTGAGAGAAATTAACATTACCTTTAATTTTCTTAAGTTTATAAATTAAATCTGTATTAAAAAAACTGGCTGTGAAATATCTTGTTGCGAAAGTGATTTTAAACTGTATCTTTATTTTTTAATTAAATCTGGGTGTCGGCGATAAAACTTGCAAAAGGTTTTCCTCAGTTTGACCTTGTTTTAAAAGTTTGCGTTCATTGAATTCATTAACATCATTGCAAGCTCAAGAAAGCGAACAAGCTGTGAGATATAAACCCCGTCAAATGAGAAAAAAAACATCGCCGTTTAAACACGGAAAATTTACAATATTAAAATTAAAATCATCTCTTTTATCATATATGTTAGTAGTGACGTATCCGTTTTGAATAGAAAGATTAAGATCAAGAAAGTTTGATTGCTTATCTGAAGTGTTTGCTTTATTAAGTTGTAGTTCATGAGGATAAATTTTATTTACCAGAGATGGAAAATGGTTATTATCAATATTCAACAAATCATCATGGTACCTCGAGGTGCAGTTAAAGGCTGTAAAAATGTCATCCTGATGTTCGGTAGAAAGAGACAACATAAAATCTCTTTCATAACAGTATAAAAACAGATCAGCAACAAGGGGTGCACAATTAGAACCCATAGGAATGCCTATTACTTGTTTATAAATAGAGGTACCAAATCTTACATAAATATTATCCACTAAAAAGGTGAGCGCCTGGATAAGGTCTTGACAGGTTCATGAAGTATAATTATCATAAGAACCATCTGTAAAGAATGCCCTATGTTCATTACGAGCGATAAATGTTTTATTTTCTCTAGCAAAGGTTTTTCAATGAGACTGGTTAGCTTGTGAAGAAAATAAAAAACATATTATTTTCTTCAAGTTATGCGTAAATTCAAAAGGAAAGGCTACCTGATATTCTACAGCGCTTTGCATACGTTGTGATTAACCACCTACAGTTTATTGTTTTGCTTACTTCTTTGTTTGCACGACCGTTGCAGGGATTAAGTAGTTAATATAGGTTTCTGGTTAAAGAACACAGAAGCTCGATCTGTTGTTTATTCCTGGTCTTGCTGATTTAACTCCAGGTGCTTCGTTCTCAGTAATATCATCAAGTACCCGTTTTCATTGCTTTAAAAATGTCATGAACTTTTTATGTTATATAAGTTTTTTTACTTTGTCGAGTTGATAGGTGGGTTGGAGCTAATTCACCAAGACAACTTGTTCTAGTTTGTTTATCTGGGTTCCTGCTAGGGCAAGGCATGTTATTGTAAGGATGTTGCACCATAGAACCTGATTTAAACCCCCAGTGGCAAAACGTTTGCCATTGATCGTTCAAAGACAGTAACCTTATGTCTAATTTATAACACGTTCTCTTAAGGGTGGGTGAGGGCTCTTTCTTCTGGCTTTAGCCAATTCTGATAAGCATTTATTTTTCTTTCTTTTTTTCAATCTGAACTTACTTATAATGTACTTTTTATTGCAATAAATAATAATATATCCTGTTTTTTATTAAACACAGTTTTTTATGTTGTTGGCCATGATTCCACATTTTCATAGGATCAACGATCTGCATCTCGTCGTATTTCAAACATTTTCGAAATCTCATGTATTTTTTAATCGCAGGATTAACAACAAAACACTATTATTTAAGCTACAGGGTTACAAAGCGTCATATGTCAATACATGTAAGAAGTTTGCAAAAAAAAGTGAAAAAAATGAGACTTGAGGATTAAACAGAATTGTTATTATGTTTAAAAGTCGTAGAAAAAAGACATGAGAAGCGAGAGTTAGAGTACAAATAATTAAAATATTTTTTTCTGTTTAGCTATGCTATAAAACGTAACCATAATTGTTTCAGGACTTGTGAAAGGACATGTCGGATGTGGTGCGCTTTCCGTTCCAAAAAAACGACTCCAAATTTTGGGCATTTCAGACAGATAAAATTGGTAAATGTTCCACCAGTGTTGTTTAAAGATTTTTGTAACATTAAACTATATTATACTTCTGAACAGTAACACTACATTTGTTATGTCAAGATCATGTTATAACTAATCATTGTCTATATATGAACGGTGATCCCTAGAGAGCATCAAACAGAAAAATGTTATTGTTATGTTCAGGAATAAAATTGCCATAAATACCTTTCCTTGTTCGAGAAAAGATACTCAACTAAACTAGTATTAAATTGTTTCCTTTTGTCACTTTGCTAGGCCAGCAATTAAAAAAACATTTTAATTCTTTTCAGACTGTGGGAAAGTGCAAATTGCTTTTGGTTCTGTAGATGCACCAAATGGTACGACGTATCCCAATACTGTGACATACAAGTGCAACACTGGATTCGATCTGGTTGGAAGTAACTCACGAGCGTGTGCAGCCAACGGAACATGGTCTGGCATCAATCCATTTTGTCAGATCCGGGGTGATTTTATTCTTTCAAAGTTATAAGCAAACTTAGGTTTCACATTAAAGTTATTTGTGAGGGCTATAGCTCAAAAAGAGTGTAGCTAAGTTATCATTCTTGTTGTAACAGGCTGTCTTATACAGATGAAATATTCAACTGAGTATTTTATTGTAAGTATAAAGTTAATTAGAGGAAGACTTTCAAATGTATAAGCAACATCAAGTTCATATTAAATTTATGGGATTACCGACACCGATACCAAACAAAAAGGATCCCTACAGAAAATACATAAACGATTTTGAAAATGATTTCAAACCACTATGCACGTACTTTCTTTCATCTGAGACATATTCACCCTTTATGGATAATTGTCTATACTTAATAATGTTCTAATTTTATTATGATATAGATTAATACCGGTCACAAAGTTTTTTCTTTACTCTTAAAAGGGGGGATAAATAATTTGAAGTGAAACTTTTTTCAATTAAATGACGATTTCAGAGTTATAAATAGTTTAATATATTTAAATTAATTGTGTGAGTAATCGTACGCAGTTGTTGAATTTTGACATGTTTCAGACTGGAAATTTGACAGCGCCAGAAAATGGAGTCGTTTCAGTTCCATCTGGCACGACGTTTTCTATGATGGCAACCTACACCTGTAATTTAGGCTACAACTTAGTAGGCAGCGTAACACGACAATGCCAACAAGACAAATCCTGGAATGGCAGCAAACCATCATGCTTTCCGATAGGCTGACATTCGATAATTTCTAGCTTTTATAATTGTCTTGTTTAATGTTTGTTTGGCTTTAGTCGAAATTTGCAGCAAGGTAGATTACGAATTAATGTTAACATACGAGGGGTGATCATTGAGTTCGTGGACAATCCTGTAATTTAGACATATGGCGATTAAATAACAAACTATTTGGAGTTGTATATTGCTGCATATTTAATACACGTTATAGCAAAAATGTACAAGAAATATACAAAAGCTTTAAAAATTACTTAAAATGAACTGTTTAGAGATTTAATTTTACTCTACGACGGCACTTACTTTGTTTGATAGGTATTCACGGTAACAATACTGTAGAATAAAAGCAAATATAACAAATTAATCTCAAATCAAATAGTAAAATTATTGTATATAAAAACGTTCAGTTCTGTCTTTCAAATTTTATTGAAAATTTTTTTATAGTATATGCAAATCACTCTAAAAGTACTTTTATTTGCATTTTCCCATATTTATCAATTCTTATTAATTTTCTGGTGTTATTATCATCCTGATTAATATCGGCCGCAGAATGAAGACGTTTCCTTTATTCTAAAATAGGGGATTACATAATTTTAAGTGAAACTGTTTTCAACTAAATGACGATTTCAGAATTGAGAATAGTTTAACATACTTAAATTAATTGTGTTGGTTATCAGACGCAGGTTTTAAATTTAACCATGTTTCAGACTGTGGAAATGTGACAGCGCCAGAAAATGGAGTCGTTTCAGTTCCATCTGGCACGACGTTTTCTAAGATGGCAACCTACACCTGTAATTAAGGCTACAACTTAGTAGGCAGCGTGACACGACAATGCCAACAAGACAAATCCTGGAGTGGCAGCAAACCATCATGCATTCCGATAGGTTGACTTTCGATAATTTCTAGCTTTTATAATTGTCTTGTTTAATTTATGTTTGGCTTTAGTTGAAATTTGCAGCAAGGCAGATAACGAATAAATGTTAACGTACGAGGGGTAATCATTGACTTCGTAGTCAGTCTTATAATTAAGACATATGACGATTAAATAACAAACTGAGTGGACTTATATATTACTGCATGTTTAATACATGTTATAGCAAAAAAGTACATAAAAATAAACAGTAGTTTTCCAAATTACTCGGTAAAATTATTTTATATAAATACTTTCAGTTCTGTCTTCAAAATTTTATTGAAAAAATTGAAGTATATGAAAATCACTCTAAAAGTACATTATTTGCACTTTTCCCACATTTATCAATTCTTATTAATTTTCTGGAGTTATTATCATCCTGATTAATATCGGCCGCAGAATGAAGAAATTTTCTTTATTCTAAAATAGGGGATTACATAATTTTAAGTGAAACTTTTTTCCACTAAATGATGATTTCAGAGTTGTGAATAGTTTAATATACTTAAATTAATTGTGTTAGTTATCAGACGCAGGTTTTAAATTAAACCATCATGCTTTCCGATAGGTTGACATTCGATAATTTCTAGCTTTTATAATTGTCTTGTTTAATTTATGTTTGGCTTAAGTCGAAATTTGCAGCAAGGCAGATTACGAATTAATGTTTACATACGAGGCTTGATCATTGAGTTCGTGGACAATCCTATAATTTAGACATATGGCGATTAAATAACAAACTATTTGGAGTTGTATATTGCTGCATATTTAATACACGTTATAGCAAAAATGTACAAGAAATATACAAAAGCTTTAAAAATTACTTAAAATGAACTGTTTAGAGATTTAATTTTACTCTACGACGGCACTTACTTTGTTTGATAGGTATTCACGGTAACAATACTGTAGAATAAAAGCAAATATAACAAATTAATCTCAAATCAAATAGTAAAATTATTGTATATAAATACGTTCAGTTCTGTCTTTCAAATTTTATTGAAAAAATTTTTATAGTATATGCAAATCACTCTAAAAGTACTTTTATTTGCATTTTTCCCATATTTATCAATTCTTATTAATTTTCTGGTGTTATTATCATCCTGATTAATATCGGCCGCAGAATGAAGACGTTTCCTTTATTCTAAAATAGGGGATTACATAATTTTAAGTGAAACTGTTTTCAACTAAATGACGATTTCAGAATTGAGAATAGTTTAACATACTTAAATTAATTGTGTTGGTTATCAGACGCAGGTTTTAAATTTAACCATGTTTCAGACTGTGGAAATGTGACAGCGCCAGAAAATGGAGTCGTTTCAGTTCCATCTGGCACGACGTTTTCTAAGATGGCAACCTACACCTGTAATTAAGGCTACAACTTAGTAGGCAGCGTGACACGACAATGCCAACAAGACAAATCCTGGAGTGGCAGCAAACCATCATGCATTCCGATAGGTTGACTTTCGATAATTTCTAGCTTTTATAATTGTCTTGTTTAATTTATGTTTGGCTTTAGTTGAAATTTGCAGCAAGGCAGATAACGAATAAATGTTAACGTACGAGAGGTAATCATTGACTTCGTAGTCAGTCTTATAATTAAGACATATGACGATTAAATAACAAACTGAGTGGACTTATATATTACTGCATGTTTAATACATGTTATAGCAAAAAAGTACATAAAAATAAACAGTAGTTTTCCAAATTACTCGGTAAAATTATTTTATATAAATACTTTCAGTTCTGTCTTCCAAATTTTATTGAAAAAATTGAAGTATATGAAAATCACTCTAAAAGTACATTATTTGCACTTTTCCCACATTTATCAATTCTTATTAATTTTCTGGAGTTATTATCATCCTGATTAATATCGGCCGCAGAATGAAGAAATTTTCTTTATTCTAAAATAGGGGATTACATAATTTTAAGTGAAACTTTTTTCCACTAAATGATGATTTCAGAGTTGTGAATAGTTTAATATACTTAAATTAATTGTGTTAGTTATCAGACGCAGGTTTTAAATTAAACCATCATGCTTTCCGATAGGTTGACATTCGATAATTTCTAGCTTTTATAATTGTCTTGTTTAATTTATGTTTGGCTTAAGTCGAAATTTGCAGCAAGGCAGATTACGAATTAATGTTTACATACGAGGCTTGATCATTGAGTTCGTGGACAATCCTATAATTTAGACATATGGCGATTAAATAATAAACTATTTGGACTTGTATATTACTGCATGTTTAATAGATGTTATAGCAAAAAGTACAAGAAATATCAAGAAGTTTTCAAATAACTAAATGAACTGTTTAGAGATTCATTTTTACTCTATGGCGGCACTTACTTTTTTCCTAAAGAACGATTGATAGACATTCACGGTATCCATACTGTAGAATAAAAGCAAATATATCAAATTAATGTCAAATAAAATAATAAAAAATATTTTATATTAATACTTCCAGGTCTGTCTTTCAAATTTTAATGATACATTTTAGTAAAATGATGCAAATCACCCTAAAAGTACTTTTATTGGCACTTTTCCCAGATTTTCTTATGTTATGATCACACAGAGTAATATCGGACGCAGTGTGAAAAAAGTTCGTTTATTCTAAATGTAGAGGAATAAATCATTTGCAGTGAAACTTTATTTCAACTACATGACAATTCCAGAGTTGTTAATAGTTTGATATACTAAAAAAATTGTTTGAGTAATCGTACGCAGTTGTTGAATTTTAACTTTTTTCAGATTGCGGAAATTTGACAGCGCCAGAAAATGGAGTCGTTTCAGTTCCATCTGGCACGACGTTGTCTAAAATGGCAACCTACACCTGTAATTTAGGCTACAACTTAGTAGGCAGCATGACACGACAGTGCCAACAAGACAAATCCTGGAATGGCAGAAAACGATCATGTGTTCCGACAGGTTGACATTCGATAATTTCTTGCTTATTTATAATTGTCTTGTTTTATTTATGTTGGGCTTAAGTCGTAATTTGAAGCAATGCAGATTACGAATTTCCTCATAGATGCCTCGTTTATCGCGAAGGGATTACGCATTATTATGCCTTATCGCCTTATTACGTATTTAGTTTCGCTTTATAACGCTTTTATTTTGCGTTGTTACGCCTTTGTTTGGCGTTATTTCGACTTTATTTGCGTGAATACGCCTTTCATTTTGCGTTCATTACGTTTTAGATTGCGGTGAACTGCTCGTCGACAACGGTGTCGTTGATGCTCCAAATGGCACGATATATCCTAACGCTGTGACATACATATGTAACACTGGATTCGATCTGATTGGTCACAACACGAGAACATGTACAGCCAATGGAACATGGACCGGCAATGAGCCTTATTGTCAGATCAAAGGTAAAATCAAACATTTGTAAACTATTAAGAGTTGTCTTGTTAGCATGTGCATTTTTCACTATCTATTTAATTTTTCTGCTAATGACTGTTAAAGAATATTTTTTGTGCTGACACTTACTTCAAAGTATTTTAAATATTTTCTTTGAAAAGCTTAAGTATCAGCAAAGAGCTGCTTAAAATTATTTCCTTAGGATTGCTCTTTTCGCCGATTCATGTTTTGGATGATCGTTTAACAAAGAGTAAATTGTTTTTCATCCTTCTTTACTTGTATCATTTCGTGACTGTTTTGTTTTTAAGTTGTATGTCCTTAAAATGGATGGCATTCTATTACGGTTTAATGATACTATTTCATTATGTTCATTACGTTCAAGACTGTGGTGAACTGCTCGTCGACAACGGTGTTGTTGATGCACCAAATGGCACGATATATCCTAACGCTGTGACATACAGGTGCAACACTGGCTTCGATCTGGTTGGTAACACCTCGAGAACATGTACAGCCAACGGAACATGGACCAGTAATGAGCCGTATTGTCAGATCAAAGGTAAAATCAAATTTGTGTAAACTATTTCAATTTGTCTTGTTAGCATGTGCATTTATCACTATCTGCTTAATTTTCTGTTAAAGACTGTTATAGAATCTCACATGAGCTGACACTTACTTCAAAGTATTTTAAATATTTTCTTTGAAAAGCTTAGGTATCATCAAAGTGCTGCTTATAATATATTTACTTAGGATTGCTCTTTTCGCCGATTCATGTTTTGGATGATCGTTTAACAAAGATCAAATTGCTTTTCATCCTTCTTTACTTGTATCATTTCGTGACTGTTTTGTTTCCAAGTTGTTTAACCTTCAAAATGGATATTATTCTATTACGGTTTTACGACACTATTTCATTATGTTCATTACGTTCAAGATTGTGGTGAACTGCTCGTCGACAACGGTGTTGTTGATGCTCTAAATAGCACGATATATCCTAACGCTGTGGCATACAGGTGCAACACTGGATTCGATCTGGTTGGTAACAACACGAGATCATGTACAGCCAATGGAACATGGACCAGCAATGAGCCGTATTGTCAGATCAAAGGTAAAATCAAATATGTGTAAACTATTTCAATTTGTCTTGTAAGCATGTGCATTTATCACTATCTACTTAATTTTCTGTTAAAGACTGTTAAAGAATCTCATATGAGCTGACACTTCCTTCAAAGTATTTTAAATATTTTCTTTGAAAAAACTTAGGTATCAGCAAAGAGCTGCTTAAAATTGTTTCCTTACGATTGCTCTTTTAGCCGATTTATGTTTTATATGATCGTTAACAAAGAGCAAATTGTTTTTCATCCTTCTTTACTTGTATCGTTTCGTGACTGTTTTGTTTTTAAGTAATATGTCCTTAAAATGGATGCCATTTTATTACGGTTTACTGATACTATTTCATTATGTTCATTACGTTCAAGATTGTGGTGAACTGCTCGTCGACAACGGTGTTGTTGATGCTCCAAATGGCACGATATATCCTAACGCTGTGACATACAGGTGCAACACTGGATTCGATCTGGTTGGTCACAACTCGAGAACATGTACAGCCAACGGAACATGGACCAGTAATGAGCCGTATTGTCAGATCAAAGGTAAAATCAAATATGTGTAAACTATTTCAATTTGTCTTGTTAGCATGTGCATTTATCACTATCTACTTAATTTTCTGTTAAAGACTGTTAAAGAATCTCATATGAGCTGACACTTACTTCAAAGTATTTTAAATATTTTCTTTGAAAAGCTTAGGTATCAGCAAAGTGCTGCTTAAAATATATTTACTTAGGATTGCTCTTTTCGCCGATTCATGTTTTGGATGATCGTTTAACAAAGAGAAAATTGTTTTTCATCCTTCTTTGCGTGTATCGTTTCGTGACTGTTTTGTTTTTAAGTTGTATGTCCTTAAAATGGATGGCATTCTATTACTGTTTAATGATACCATTTCATTTTGTTAATTACGTTCAAGATTGTGGTGAACTGCTCGTCGACAACGGTGTTGTTGATGCTCCAAATGGCACGATATATCCTAACGCTGTAACATACAGGTGCAACACTGGCTTCGATCTGGTTGGTAAAAACTCGAGAACATGTACAGCCAACGGAACATGGACCAGTAATGAGCCGTATTGTCAGATCAAAGGTAAAATCAAATATGTGTAAACTATTTCAATTTGTCTTGTTAGCATGTGCATTTATCACTATCTACTTAATTTTCTGTTAAAGACTGTTAAAGAATCTCATATGAGCTGACACTTACTTCGAAGTATTTTAAATATTTTCTTTGAAAAGCTTAGGTATCAGCAAAGTGCTGCTTAAAATATATTTACTTAGGATTGCTCTTTTCGCCGATTCATGTTTTGGATGATCGTTTAACAAACAACAAATTGTTTTTCATCCTTCTTTACTTGTATCGTTTCGTGACTGTTTTGTTTTTAAGTTGTATGTCCTTAAAATGGATGGCATTCTATTACGGTTTAATGATACTATTTCATTATGTTCATTACGTTCAAGATTGTGGTGAACTGCTCGTCGACAACGGTGTTGTTGATGCTCCAAATGGCACGATTTATCCTAACGCTGTAACATACATATGTAACACTGGATTCGATCTGATTGGTCACAACACGAGAACATGTACAGCCAATGGAACATTGACCGGCAATGAGCCTTATTGTCAGATCAAAGGTAAAATCAAACATTTGTAAACTATTAAAAGTTGTCTTGTTAGCATGTGCATTTTTCACTATCTATTTAATTTTTCTGCTAATGACTGTTAAAGAATATCTTTTGTGCTGACACTTACTTCAAAGTATTTTAAATATTTTCTTTGAAAAGCTTACGTATCAGCAAAGAGCTGCTTAAAATTGTTTCCTTAGGATTGCTCTTTTCGCCGATTCATGTTTTGGATGATCGTTTAACAAAGAGTAAATAGTTTTTCACCCTTCTTTACTTGTATCATTTCGTGACTGTTTTGTTTTTAAGTTGTATGTCCTTAAAATGGATGGCATTCTATTACGGTTTAATGATACTATTTCATTATGTTCATTACGTTCAAGACTGTGGTGAACTGCTCGTCGACAACGGTGTTGTTGATGCACCAAATGGCACGATATATCCTAACGCTGACATACAGGTGCAACACTGGCTTCGATCTGGTTGGAAACACCTCGAGAACATGTACAGCCAACGGAACATGGACCAGTAATGAGCCGTATTGTCAGATCAAAGGTAAAATCAAATTTGTGTAAACTATTTCAATTTGTCTTGTTAGCATGTGCATTTATCACTATCTGCTTAATTTTCTGTTAAAGACTGTTATAGAATCTCACATGAGCTGACACTTACTTCAAAGTATTTTAAATATTTTCTTTGAAAAGCTTAGGTATCATCAAAGTGCTGCTTATAATATATTTACTTAGGATTGCTCTTTTCGCCGATTCATGTTTTGGATGATCGTTTAACAAAGAGCAAATTGCTTTTCATCCTTCTTTACTTGTATCATTTCGTGACTGTTTTGTTTCCAAGTTGTTTAACCTTCAAAATGGATATTATTCTATTACGGTTTTACGACACTATTTCATTATGTTCATTACGTTCAAGATTGTGGTGAACTGCTCGTCGACAACGGTGTTGTTGATGCTCCAAATAGCACGACATATCCTAACGCTGTGGCATACAGGTGCAACACTGGATTCGATCTGGTTGGTAACAACACGAGATCATGTACAGCCAATGGAACATGGACCAGCAATGAGCCGTATTGTCAGATCAAAGGTAAAATCAAATATGTGTAAACTATTTCAATTTGTCTTGTAAGCATGTGCATTTATCACTATCTACTTAATTTTATGTTAAAGACTGTTAAAGAATCTCATATGAGCTGACACTTACTTCAAAGTATTTTTAATATTTTCTTTGAAAAAGTTAGGTATCAGCAAAGAGCTGCTTAAAATTGTTTCCTTACGATTGCTCTTTTAGCCGATTTATGTTTTATATGATCGTTTAACAAAGAGTAAATTGTTTTTCATCCTTGTTTACTTGTATCGTTTCGTGACTGTTTTGTTTTTAAGTAATATGTCCTTAAAATGGATGCCATTTTATTACGGTTTACTGATACTATTTCATTATGTTCATTACGTTCAAGATTGTGGTGAACTGCTCGTCGACAACGGTGTTGTTGATGCTCCAAATGGCACGATATATCCTAACGCTGTGACATACAGGTGCAACACTGGATTCGATCTGGTTGGTAACAACTCGAGAACATGTACAGCCAACGGAACATGGACCAGTAATGAGCCGTATTGTCAGATCAAAGGTAAAATCAAATATGTGTAAACTATTTCAATTTGTCTTGTTAGCATGTGCATTTATCACTATCTACTTAATTTTCTGTTAAAGACTGTTAAAGAATCTCATATGAGCTGACACTTACTTCAAAGTATTTTAAATATTTTCTTTGAAAAGCTTAGGTATCAGCAAAGTACTGCTTAAAATATATTTACTTAGGATTGCTCTTTTCGCCGATTCATGTTTTGGATGATCGTTTAACAAAGAGAAAATTGTTTTTCATCCTTCTTTGCGTGTATCGTTTCGTGACTGTTTTGTTTTTAAGTTGTATGTCCTTAAAATGGATGGCATTCTATTACTGTTTATTGATGCCATTTCATTTTGTTCATTACGTTCAAGATTGTGGTGAACTGCTCGTCGACAACGGTGTTGTTGATGCTCCAAATGGCACGATATATCCTAACGCTGTAACGTACAGGTGCAACACTGGCTTCGATCTGGTTGGTAAAAACTCGAGAACATGTACAGCCAACGGAACATGGACCAGTAATGAGCCGTATTGTCAGATCAAAGGTAAAATCAAATATGTGTAAACTATTTCAATTTGTCTTGTTAGCATGTGCATTTATCACTATCTACTTAATTTTCTGTTAAAGACTGTTAAAGAATCTCATATGAGCTGACACTTACTTCAAAGTATTTTAAATATTTTCTTTGAAAAGCTTAGGTATCAGCAAAGAGCTGCTTAAAATATATTTACTTAGGATTGCTCTTTTCGCCGATTCATGTTTTTGATGATCGTTTAACAAAGAGAAAATTGTTTTTCATCCTTCTTTACTTGTATCGTTTCGTGACTGTTTTGTTTTTAAGTTGTATGTCCGTAAAATAGATGGCATTTTATTACTGTTTAATGATACCATTTCATTTTGTTCATTACGTTCAAGATTGTGGTGAACTGCTCGTCGACAACGGTGTTGTTGATGCTCCAAATGGCACGATATATCCTAACGCTGTGTCATACAGGTGCAACACTGGCTTCGATCTGGTTGGTAAAAACTCGAGAACATGTACAGCCAACGGAACATGGACCAGTAATGAGCCGTATTGTCAGATCAAAGGTAAAATCAAATATGTGTAAACTATTTCAATTTGTCTTGTTAGCATGTGCATTTATCACTATCTACTTAATTTTCTGTTAAAGACTGTTAAAGAATCTCATATGAGCTGACACTTACTTCAAAGTATTTTAAATATTTTCTTTGAAAAGCTTAGGTATCAGCAAAGTGCTGCTTAAAATATATTTACTTAGGATTGCTCTTTTCGCCGATTCATGTTTTGGATGATCGTTTAACAAACAACAAATTGTTTTTCATCCTTCTTTACTTGTATCGTTTCGTGACTGTTTTGTTTTTAAGTTGTATGTCCTTAAAATGGATGGCATTCTATTACGGTTTAATGATACTATTTCATTATGTTCATTACGTTCAAGATTGTGGTGAACTGCTCGTCGACAACGGTGTTGTTGATGCTCCAAATGGCACGATATATCCTAACGCTGTAACATACAGGTGCAACACTGGATTCGATCTGGTTGGTAACAACACGAGAACATGTACAGCCAATGGAACATGGACCAGCAATGAACCTTATTGTCAGATTAAAGGTAAAATCAAACATTTGTAAACTATTGAAATTTGTCTGCTGGCATGTGCATGTATCATTATCTGTTCAATTTTCTGTAAAAGAATCTGTTATTTGCTGACACTTTCATCAAATTCAATAATATTTTGTTCGAAAAAAATATGAATCTGCTAAGTGCTGCTTAAATGTATTTGCTGTGGATTGCTCTTTTCTCAGATTCATGATTTTGATGTTCCTTTTGCAAAGAGCTTACTTATTTTCCCCTACTTTACTAGCATCATTTCATGACTGTTTTGTTTCCAAGTTGTTTAACCTTCAAAATAGATGGCATTCTATTGCGGTTTTACGATACTATTTCATTATGTTCGTTACGTTCAAGATTGTGGTGAACTGCTCGTCGACAACGGTGTTGTTGAAGCTCCAAATGGCACGATATATCCTAACGCTGTGACATACAGGTGCAACACTGGGTTCGATCTGGTTGGTAAGAACACAAGAACATGTACAGCCAACGGAACATGGAACAGCAGTGAGCCGTATTGTCAGATCAAAGGTAAAATCAAACATGTGTAAACTTTACAAATTTGTCTTGTACGCGTGTGCATTTATCACTATCTCTTTAATTTTTCTGTTACATAATCTCTTATGTGCTGACACTTAATTTACAGTATGTTTAATATTTTCTTTGAAAAGCTTACGTGTCTACAAAGTGCTACTTAAAATGTTTTAGCGAAGGATTGCTCTTTTCTCAGAAAAATGTTTTTGATGATCGTATAGCAAAGAGCAAAATTTTTTTCATTCTACTTTACTTGTATTATTATATGACTGTTTTGATTCCATGTTGTTTAACCTTCAAAATGGATGGCATTCTATTACGGTTTAACGATACTGTTTCATTATGTTCATTACGTTTAAGATTGTGGTGAACTGCTCGTCGACAACGGTGTTGTTGATGCTCCAAATGGCACGATATATCCTAACGCTGTGACATACAGATGCAACACTGGATTCGATCTGGTTGGTAACAACTCGAGAACATGTACAGCCAACGGAACATGGACCAGCAATGAGCCGTATTGTCAGATCAAAGGTAAAATCAAATATGTGTAAACTATTTCAATTTGTCTTGTTAGCATGTGCATTTATCACTATCTATTTATTTTTCTGTTAAAGACTGTTAAAGAATCTCATATGTGCTGACACTTACTTCAAAGTATTTTAAATATTCTTTTGAAACGCTTAGGTATCAGCAAAGAGCTGCTTAAAATATATTTACTAAGGATTGCTCTTTTTGCCGATTCGTGGTTTGGATGATCATTTAAAAAAGAGCAAGTTGCTTTTCATCCTTCTTTACTTGTATCGTTTCGTGACTGTTTTGTTTTTAAGTTGTATGTCCTTAAAATGGATGGCATTCTATTACGGTTTAATGATACTATTTCAATATGTTCATTACGTTCAAGATTGTGGTGAACTGCTCGTCGACAACGGTGTTGTTGATGCTCCAAATGGCACGATATATCCTAACGCTGTGACATACAGGTGCAACACTGGATTCGATCTGGTTGGTAACAACACAAGAACATGTACAGCCAACGGAACATGGACCAGCAATGAGCCGTATTGTCAGATAAAAGGTATAATCAAAGCTATTTATGAAATAATCACATTTGCCTTGTTAGCATGCGCATTAATTATTATACGTTTAATTGTTCAATTATTTAAATAAAGTACATCCCACTGGCATATAATAAGGGATTATCCAATAATTGTTGCTTTTTTGTCATTTTCATGTTGTTTTATTTCATGACTGTTTTGTTTCCGAGTTGTTGAACCTTCCAAATGGATGGCGTCCATTACGGTTAAACGATAATATTTCATTATGTTCATAACGTTCAAGACTGTGGTGAACTGCTCGTCGACAACGGTGTTGTTGATGCTCCAAATGGCACTATATATCCTAACGCTGTGACATACAGGTGCAACACTGGATTCTACCTGGTTGGTAACAACACGAGAACATGTACAGCCAACGGAACATGGACCAGCAATGAACCGTATTGTAAGATCAAAGGTAAAATTAAATATGTGTAAACTATTTCCATTGAACTTGTTCACATGGGAATTAAGGATTAAACATTAAAAAGTTAAATTACTTCTGCAAGCAAAGGTTTTGAAAGGATTAAACCAGTAACAAATGATATGGCCTCTACTGTTTGAAACGATTATTACTGTGAGGTAACTTTGATATTCTGTTGCGTCGAAAGATGTTGAAATACCCGAGCTGGGTATTATATAGTTATTTGGTTTTTTGACAGGGAATGTGAGGATATATTGCCGGTCTGGGTGTCATATTACCCGAGCCGCAGGCGAGAGATAATATGACACCCAGACAGGCAATATATCCTCACATACCCTTTCAAGGAACCAAATAATTGTTTTATTATACTGCAAAGACTTTTTCAGACAAAATTAATAAGAAAACATCGATTTTTCGATTATTTCGCTTATTTAATGCCGAACGGCTTAATTCCCCTCTGAGAACCTCAATAATTACATGTCTGACGTCATTAATTTACCTGCATGACGTCACTTCTATAGAAATTGAATGGACTTTCCATTTGATTTTTATTCACAAAATTTGAGAATAATCTGATCGTTTTCAACGTTAAAAACATAACATAAATATTTTCTGTAACAATTTTAGTAATTCCTAAGCATACCGCTTTATAATTTACAAGATCGGCTTCAAATTGTGCATTTTTACGGAAATTTAAAACAAAATGGCGGACGACAACAAAAGGTGGGAGGCCAGACGGGGAAATTAAGGCACGTGCAGTTCATATCTACGGCCGATCCGTAAATACGGATATACATCAGCGGCAAATTATCCAATCAAATTCAAGGAAATTTCTTTGCAGTATAATAAAATATCCTACGCGAAAAAAAAATCGAGTCCGCTATTGAATCATTGAGGTTTCAGTGAATAGTTGCAGTTTATTCCAGAATTATTCCATTTCCTAGGAAATGCTCTTCAATTTGAAAAATGGAAGATAGAAAAAAATCATACCTCGTTATTATTTTAATTTCCTAATATAAATATTAAGATCTTAACTGATTATATTTATTCTTTCAGTAATTGATATATTATCTTCAATGTATAAACAAAGCCAAGACCTTTTTAATATGTTGTTGGGTTTTTTTCATATAAGATTCACATGTACAAACATAACAAAACACTCAATGGAACAAACTACAGTTTCTGGAATACTCTTAATGTTGGTCCTTCACGCATCATAATCTGTAGCTAATTGATGGGTCATAAAATAGAGATTATCAGATCACATGGGGCTAATTTATTGCACATGGATTTGACAGGGAATGAAGGTCTTTGATTTTATGAGAGTGAATAGTCAATAAGGTTTTCTATGTTGAATGTACACAATATGAAACATGAAAAAAAAATTCTTATCTTCATCGTGTGTGATAAGTAGTTTTACATTAGAATGTTTTGTGCGATCGAAGGAATCTCGGAACTGTGAACTCTATTTGGAAAGTTGCTTTTCTTTGCATACGGTTCTTTCTATATACTTGTCACATGAGAAAAGTAATTACCCCTTTTGTCAAAAGAACATGGCATACATGTGAAGTCACCAACAAAAAATCATCATTTCATTTTCTAGAATGATATTAAAAGTGCAGCAAATATTGATATGGACTACCAAATTATTGGAACTGAATCAATGCGAGAAACCCCACAAACATAAAAATAATACATATAAATTAATACATGTATTGATTAGATCTACATATTTAATGAGATATATTAATTAATATATATTTAATAAGAAACTATTAATTAAAATGTTAATGTCTTTTGGTACCGGAGAGCATTTTATCGAATTAAACTATTTCAGATAATTCTGGCAATTTACGTGTGATCAACACAGCTGTGGGTGGTGCTGTCGGTGGAGTCGTATTAATATTTTTAATACTAACAGCTGTGCTTTTCGCTAGACGCGGACAGTAATATGAGAGGTAACTCAAAATTAAAGTTGTTTTTACATGATTTTGATAACTGTCATAAAGAGGAGAAACAACATTTGATCACGACTAACAGAATGGGGACACACTGAGGAGTGATTTGTGGGGCTGTAAGTGGGGGGCGGAAATACTCCCCATCGGTTGGATGTCTGACACTCTGAGCTCAGAGTATTTAGTATCTAGAATTTCATCTAGATCAATAAAACGCAGATATCCTCCCCCATCCGTACATAAAGCCAATAGAAGATAACGAGCAAGAGAACACAATTTATGAACACCTTTCATATCCACACACTTACCCAATGGGAGATACAAACAAACTCCCATACAAAACATACGGCCTATAGAAGATAAACAAATAGAAAAAGTATTCGTAAACTTCTCCCTATTCTACAAACATAGCCAAAGTCAGATAATTACATAAATAATTACTAATTAGTAAATAATTACTACTCTCCATTGGGAGATAACGAGATTGTTACACATAGACAAAGGGAGGTAACGAGATAGTGAACAATATTAAAAAAATCTTCCCACATCCTTTGGTAAACATAACCGCAAAAATATTTAAACATTATTAAGGGACAAACTTATGACAGAGGCAAAAAATTTGGCTATAGTTCTGTTCTTCAACATTCACATGGATATACATTTACAGAAACTTAGTATCGGGTTATTCCATGATCCTATTTCTATTTATTTCAAATGTCTTTAATTCTCTATAACAGGATTTGGCTGATCAACGGACGACCACCTGCATCGACCAAAATGAAATAAAGAACGAAATAAGTCAAGGGAACGTGAACTGATTTAATATAAAGTAGTCCTGCTGAAATAGACGACATTAAAGTGCTTGCATTTGTAATGATCTTTGCAAACCTATTTATATAGCTTTTTAATATTTATTATTATTAATAACAGTGTTTGTTGTATTACACAAAGGAGTATTTAATAACCTTATAAAATCACATGGATATAACGTCTGTTGTCCTTAAGAGCCCGTGTATACAAAGGTAATGACTAATTTCTACATAAATGTACTCGATTGCATTTCAGCACTATGAGGAGTTTATAGGTTTAGCTGCACACAATATCTCATTTTTAAACGGTTAAATCCTTTTATTTTATGCTTTCAAGTGAATTATAGAATTTTCCCTGTGAAATAAAAGTGGTATGTCACTGTTTTCAAACAGTGGAATATCATTTTTATTTTCGCTGCTTTTTTCACGTTGGTCCCCAAAACGCACATAACATTTTGAATGAGAACGTTTAGAAAACGGGCTCAAATTTGAGTAAATGACGTCATGACGTCACGTCATTAATTAACGTTTTTGGCGCAATTTATTGCAGTTTTTCTGTCAAATTCACACACATTGTACACTAAAAGCATAAAACAAAAAGAAAATTTGTTTTTACCAGTGAAAAATAGAAATATATTTCACTCGTGAACTTCGGAATTATGTATTTTCACGAGTGGCCAAGCCACTCGTTAAAAAACGAATTCCGGAGCTCACTCGGTGAAATATATTTCTATCTTACACTGGTAAAAACAAATATCCTCTATATGTTTGCATTTGTTTACAGATAGTAAAAAAAAACAGAAAATCTAAATAAACAGAAATATTTTTGTCAGAACCCTTATTTATTTTTCAAATCAAAACACGCATTAACAACGTGAATACAGGAACATGGTTATCCTTTTGTGTTCAATTACCCGAAATGGGACCTTAAATGGCAAACATATACACATACATAAATCTTGCATATAATCAAATTATGTACGATTTTTGCGAACTATAAGTTCAATAAATTCAACTACCCGAAAGGAACTTTTAAATGTTCAACATATTATACATAAAATCAAACAATGTTTTCATTCAATTAAAGACCATAAAGTGGTTTCGTTACCATGTAAAACAACATTAGTTAAAATGCATCATATAAATCTGTGAACCATTGCTGCTTAAAATAAAGAATGGAAATACATATATTGCACGTTATTCAGCATTTAATTTTACCTAAAAGATTGTCATCACGTTGGATTCAAAAAGGTAGATAAATTAGCTTATTAAACGCAACATTTTCCATTATTATTAAGATGAGATTTGAATTTGTAAATATTTATATTTTATATATAACCAAATAATAGTATGCTTATTGTTCCGTTATATTTATCATATGATCTAGCTAATACAAACATAGTTCTACAGAAATTGCAAACACAGATGATAAATTGACTAAGTTTCGCTTTAACGAAAAGTATTTTTTTAAATAAATCAATTTCACATTGAATAACAACACTTATTGTTACCTATCACTTTGTGCAAAAACCTTAATTAGAGCCTCTACAATCCATATCAAATTATCCAATGCTATTTCTTTTCTTAAAAATGTTCATTATAACAATGAAGTCTTTGGGGTCATTTCTTTTACTCTGCATTGAAGTTGAAGTTGATGTACATATCTTTACAGCTTTACATACACTAGAAATGTGTATTCTCATTCGTATCTAACTACATTTAGACAAAAACATAACAATTCATAAGTGTTTTCACCATATATAAAAATTTTTAAAAATGCATTAATTAAACTTGATTCTTTGTAAGTAGCTTCTTCCAATAAAAACTGGAAAAACATTTTCTCGTAATGCACGGTATTCTATATTGTTTGCATAATGTATTGTAAGAAGCATTTTGAGTTACAAAAAGGTTCCTGACCTAAACTTATCTCATTTATTGAAAGATAGCATCATTTGCTTTTGTTTTTTTACATTTTTTTGTTTATGTAATAGTCATAACTATACCTTAATAAGCCTTTCCATTTTAATGGCTTATGTGTAATCTGAGAATTTCACTTTTGCGAGTATACAACTTTACATATATCTCATAATCCACATTGCCTCCTCGTTTTGATAGAAGAGAGTGTCATAAACGGAGTACCATATTATGTGTTTCTTTTTGCTATCTGCACATATCAGGTTTGTAAACACAGAGTTCTAGTTGTTTTTTCTTTAATACCAAAACGTATATCATGTTCATTAATATAAAATCAACTGATCTTAACACATTTATGTAGAAATCTTGTGATGGTTATTATACATCAAGCACAAAAATAGACTTCAGTTGACTCAGATACCCTTAAACAAAAAGTGCATTGACAATTTTTCTTTAGGATTGCTGAATAATCACTCATTCGTAGCTTGCACTTATGCACTAAAATGTTATCTAGTGTGAGATGTCATTGTGTTATTTATCCATGGATTATTTAGCTATATTATATGTTTTTGTCATCCGGTTCAATGTTACTATTCATTCGAAGCTGATGTAAAGAACTTTATGGCTTTTTGTTTGATATGAAAACGTATTTAAGAGGTCGCAAACATTGCAAATGGAGAAATTCAAGGAGATCTTGCCTTCTGGTTCATAGTGAAAGTAGATTCTACTTTCACTTTGAACCAGGAAGTATAATTTCCTTGAATTTCTTGAAAACCCTAACATTATTTTGACGAATTGGCTCTAAACATTGTAGACTAGCATATACTTATTTCAGGTATGAGTTGCTTTGGTATATTGTTCATGAATTTTCGAGTTCTCATGCAAATGGTTTTTCTTTTGTTTTAGTATGTGCTTGGTAATTAGAACATGAATTAGACTAAACTGAGCTTGCAAACATTTACAACATCCATAGCTAAATACATTTATTTACTAAAATCTAGGTGGCAATAAGTATTTCCCACAAAATTCATTTTTTGAAATTTTAGCCTGTTTTCGCCATTTGCAATGTTTGCGATACCTAAACAAAAGGTGGAGAAGTTGGTCTTTTAACAGATAGTATCTGTTTATGATCATGGTAGTATTTTTAATCATGCTTAAAATCATGTATCATACCAGTTTGAATTACATTATTTACATTTCAGTTGTAATTTTGACTTAAAGCTTCAACAGTCAGTATCTCTCAGTCTCTACACACAAATAAATTGTGCACATCAGCTTCGAACCATTATTTCAGAAAAGGTGTGTTTGTTAATGTATACCATAAATGTGTAAATATCATATTAACGTTTATATTGTTTTTCATTTAAAAGGTGGATTCACGAAGGCTTAAAGATGGTTTATAACTATCTGAAATTATCTAAAAAGTTTGGCATTAACATATCAATTGTTGTTTACTTTCAGAGATTAACTAAAAACCCTATATAAATAAAAATATATTATGGATGTCACAAGTTTGAAAAGTTGCAAAATCTGCATTTTCAGCACATTTCCATTGTAGTTTTCATATGGGGAAGAGGTGTCGGCCGAAATAATTTAAACAGTTTTATTTGTTTTAAATGCTCAAATCATGGTTAAAATTTGTTTTTGTTGGAAAGGTGTGGCCAAATAGAAAACCTTTAAAATCTGGTCGGAAAAATGACAAAATGCAGATTGTTTGCGTTTGTTTTTCTCATTTAAGATTATCTCGGCATCTATAACTCAACTTTATCAACACTGCTTGCTTTGAAACTATTATATCTAAAATATTAATATTTATGTAATTTAATGCATTAAATATCAAGATATGTAACAAAATATATATAAAAAACTAAACAAAAAACTAATATTAGGCCTTCAAGAACCTCCTAATATGAAAAACCTTCTTATGTATATTTTCAAGAGTTATTCAACAAGTTGCTTTGATATTTTATCAATAAAGTGCTTACTGCAGTGCAAAATCATTGTTAAATCATTATGCTTACTTATTTTATAGACCAGGTTCCACAATGAATAATTCTTCTTAATATCTAGCCCTTAGAACATCCATTTAGCTGTAGGAAATTTAGATAAAGTGCTGTTGATAGGTGAACAGCGAAGGCGCAGTGAAAGGTCTGTCGGACCGCAGCTGTGGCGATGGACTGAGTGCAGCAGGTTATAAACAAAATGACTGTAATTCTTAGAAATGAATTGCACCTGAAATAGATACATGAAAAATACTGATACAGCACACTCTCTGAATTTATACTTTAACATTAATATATCCTGGTTCAGTTTATAAGCCAAATGCGGTAGTAAATCATTCCTATTTATGTAGATACCTAGATAATTTCTGCTGCGTCTTTTATGTCCAGCGGCACTAAGTCATATATGTTGCTTACTTCAGCAGTATAAAAACCATATGCGGCATTAAGCCATACACATGGCTGAGCTCTTTCGAAATTAACTCATAAATATGGCTAACTGTCGCTGTTAATAGCAATATGTGGGCTACGACATGCACATGTCTGCTGCTGGTTTTGACCTGAAGAAATTTATTATACATGGCTAACTGTCGCAGTTTACTTGCAATGTGGGATAACTCACATATGTAGCTAAGAGATGCATTTTCTCTGTAGCCGGAAAACACTGCATGGTGTTTATGCCTTATGGTACTGTCATATATATTACTTATTGTCGCGGTTTATAAGCCATTCCCTATAGTAAACTGTACATTAAGTTTACCGCAGCACTAAGTCCATTTCTGCGAATTGAATGCCTCGGTTAACTGAATGATATTTTGCCAGGTTATTATACCCACATTTCCAAAGTTATTAACATATACTAAAATATATTAGATCAGTCGATATTTTACTGATCTCTTTTTCTCAGACAGCGATCATTTATGTTAGATAACGCGATTCTTTCAATATTCTTTCATAAATATGTGAGCATAAAAATATATAACAATAATTGTTAAATAAAGAGATTAAAAATGCAAATTAGAAAATGAAGAGACAGAAATAGCTCATTGTACTCAGCAGATAGCAGATAGTAGTTTTAGTTGGTGTTATTGTATGATGCTATTTTAAAAGATATCTTCATAAACTCCTTTAACCCCGACATTGTCGTTAAGAGGAAAGCTAAATGATCAAGTGTAGATGGATTAATCACAACATACAGAGCCCTGTAAAATATCATGTCGGTAGCCTTTCATTTTGAATTTACAAACTGTGTTTGCGAATAGCGATGAGAAATTACAATTGTCTTTAATTTTATTACATATTCAATACCTTGTTGCAGTAGTGATTTTAAACTACAGCTGTACTTTTAAACTTATCGGCGATAAAACTTGCGAAACGTTTAACTATATTTGTGTTAGCGACACCACTTTTACAAAAAAAAATGAACAAATAGATGAAATGGGAACTTTGAAAGCCACCGAACACGACGAATAAGAAAATATTGCAGGATCGATTAGATTGAGCCGGTTCACGGACAGTAATGGAACTGCATATTACTTCCCACGCCGCCTCGCCCCGGGTTAATCGCAGCTCAATATTTACATCAATAAGCAGTAGAATTTCGATCCATCTCAAACGGTGGTGTGCTTATGGTAGTGAACATGGAACTTTCAATGTGGTATTTTCAGAAAAAAACATTACATGTTCATCGGCGTATGGTAAAGAACAAAAGAATGAATTTTCCCCAAACAAGAAAACAATTGACGGAATTAAATAGACTAGAAATTTGACACGAGGTCTAAGGAAAATAAATCTTGCATATAAAAAAGTAAAACATGTATATTATGACTTGCCAAACCCAAGAATATAGCATCCCCAAGCAACCAAAAAGTAGAGATGAAAAGAGAACACGTGTTTCTTAGAAGATCAATTTCAAATAAGACAACACACAATATTAACGAAAAGGAGAACCTTTGGGGTAACCGCCGTGGAACGGACAGTGGCAAAACTATTTGCCACTGGGGACTTACACCAGGTTTTAGGGTCACCAACCTCATTGCCCCGACAGGTTATCATATGATCAAGTGAGTCCAAGTTATCTTGGTGAAATAACTCCAAACCCACCCATTAAGTCGACAGTGTTGCATGCAAAAGCACACTGAGAACGTTCAAAGCAAATTTAGAATTCATTTGGGTGTTATCCAAATCTTAAGTGGCTGGCAAATTGAAACCACCTACAGTTAAACTGGCAGACAATTAAAAACAAAGAAATTTAAGAAGTACTATTAACAAAGTAAATAAGTGTCATGCTCAACGACCGTTAAAGGACGAATTTTCTGATAACAGCACTGATTGAATATGAAAAGAGACTTTTTACAGCCGCAACACACGGCACAAACAAAGCTACTGAAGCCGATAATTGTAAATCCCATAAGATGTTGCACGTTGGGCATCACTATTTAAACATTTAAAATTTATAATATCAATATTAAAATCAAAATGATATTATGATATTATTGAGTCTACACAACAACAATTTGTCAACACAATAGATTAAATCGGTGAAACTATGCAAAACAAATCAACCTGTAAAAAATTAACGTTCCAGATGAAGTCGCAAGTAAAAACACAAAGAATGCAAATTCTGGACGATTTGTGTTTTACAAATCCTTAAGAAGTTTACCACTGTGCAAAACCTAATCCAACCTTCCCTTTAAAAGGCAGATAATTTTATAAAATTTACAGTTACTTTCTTTTTTGTAGACAATACACTTCAGTTCTGTTGTTCCACTTTGTGATCTTTATATAAACAAACTAAATAAAAAATTATAGTTTTATAATGATTTGGAGATTTTTTGTACATTTCTGCAATTTTTTATTAAAGTACATTTTTGCTTTTAAGGCATTGTTAGTCTTGTTATTGGCAGTCTTGCCATGGAAAAAAATTGTCGACAACAGTGAACATATAGAAAATGTTATTGCCCCTGTTGGGGAGCGAACCCGTACGGCGACAGCGCCTAACTATGCTATTCCATTTACGTTACCAATTAAGCTATCCTGAAAGCTTAGACAACCAAAGATAGTGTAATATCAATGTGAAAAAAATTGTTAGATATTTCTCAATTAGATTTTATATTTTACATGTCATTTGACATTCATATGCTTTACAAATGACACCTCAAACTACAAGAAGTTTAAACTAAAGAACAAAACAAATTTATTTTTAAGATATTTGGAATTCACACACCCAACCCACTTAAGCTCTATTATGACAAATGCTACCACCTTATTGAAGTGTGCACTTAGATTAATTAGGGCGTTACTTCAAGTGACATATAACGTGAGACTTATATCAAGAACGGTGATTTTAAATTTCTCTTGAATCTATTGACCTATGATCCTCTAGATTTATTGTTCCTTGTCTTAAAGCAAAGAATTCCTTACCGTATACAATTTGCGCAAAGAGCGGGTTTAATTACATTGACTATTGATTTATATATTTTGCATAACAGTAAAAGCTGTAGCAAAACATCAAATATATAATCCGAATTCCACTCATAGCTCATTGCAAAAAGGATGCCATTGCCTGGATTTTATTTAATGGTTTTCAGTTTCTGTTCAGTAACCGGTTCTCATTTTAGAGGGGCAGTTTTTACATGGATTCCAAACCCAAACGGAACTTCCGTGAGTATTTTTTTACTGTTGGAACGTATACAACATGACAATGACAAATGTTGAATGTTTGGCGACATTTTTAATTAACTTATTTTTATGCGATTCTTAACCAGAACTGTTTTGTTGTATTGGAACTCGTCACCGATATCTCTACATCCTTGAAGTATTTCTTATAGAAATTTGTTACCCTTGCTTTGTTTTACCAATTATCAGCTGGTCTGGAGGTTATAAAGCTGAGATTGGAAACCAGTCTCAAATCTCAAGCATCTGATTGGCTGAAATGGCGACTGGTTTAGATGGTTTTTCTGCCAGTTTGCAAAATCCCTTGAAAAAATAACTAACAGACTGATGGGTGAGGTATGCTTTTTTCACGCGTTTGCCTGGAACGAGCAAGCCAATTTTATATAGTGTAATTGAGCTTTTATTTAAAACTACACCACAAATGAAAATATTAATAGTAGTCCTCCCAATTGTCGGTGTCATAGGAAAAATAGTCATCTAATACTGACATAAAATAAAACAAGTCATTTCTCAGTTTTAATGTCTTAATATACTGAACAAGAAGCTCTATTACTTTTGAAAAATCAGTGGGCTCATTTATAGAACTTGTAATTAGTTATGTAAAAATATTGAGTTGAGTCAGCTATGTTGGTGCGAATAATACAATTAACCATGTGTCAGGGGGCCAAAATTATTAATTAAAATTTCTTTATAGGTATTGTATATAAAGCTTTCTGTTATTGCCATTTCAGATAAGTATAGATTACAGAATTTCTTGGAGAGGGTCGTACTCTTCCAGTTTATTTTGCAACGAGACTATGATCTCCAGTCGGTCCCTTGTGCCGGGAGAAGGTTCGCTTACGTGCTTTAGTAACTGCACGGGAACGATCGGATCACTGGCTTTTATATGCACGGATTTCAGCGATACTGTCAATGATGACTGGAGCACTGGCAGAAACAAAATCGTTTACGCGCCATATCCACTACCGAAGCGTTTCACATTCGGGTACCAAAATTTTCTAAAACACTTTAATATATTAGTAGAAAGTTTTAATCCATACTTTTCGTCTGGGGCAGACACTTGTCAAAAGTTGTAAGTGCACACTTTACAATTTTGAATATCTCAAAGTAAATGTATTCTAATTAAAAGAAAGTTTGACATTATGTTAAATATGATAAATAATAATCAAACAATAATAATTCTGTGAAAACCGTGCATATGTTTTAAGTATTACGTCATCGACGTCGGCATATGCTATTTATGCGTTATCCCCGGGCGGAAATTGAAATTAATAATTTTACAATCGATTTTGTTTTCCAAGTGTTCATCGACATCGGACACTCGAAAAAAACACACCAACAAATAAAAATGAATGAATTTTTGCAGACTAGAAACACGAAAGTGTCTTCAAAATGCTCTTAACTGGCACACCTTTAATTTTGTTATAAAAACATCTTGATGTTATTCGTAAATGCAAAAGAAATACCTTATTTTTGCATATTTTATCATTATAAGAAAAAAATCAAATGATATTATTTTCTAGATTGATAGCGTTGCTTACTCATTTACGTCATTAAATATTTGCGTAAAAGAAGGTTAACTCGAAAATTTAAGTATTAAATATGTTTGATAAGTGTCCACTCATAAAAAAATCTAAAACTAAAATTAATAGAAATTCATTAAACTTCAAAATCGAATTATTCGAAAATGACGTTTATTCGGTCAATAATGTTAAAAAGCGTGTCCGAATACTGGTCACTTTTATCGAAATGAATACTTTTTTTCCGTTTTTAGAGTCTTTTACACATCTTTCATAGAGAATTAGATCGTTCCAAACTGCTATACCATTCAAAAACTTTTAGCACAAAATAATGTGAGAAAAATGAATTTTCTCCTTGAAATCCACTTGAACGCGTTATGGATAAAATAGAGAAGAGTGTATTGGCTTATCATGCCCAGCAGGGATAACGAAGCTACAGCAAGTTATTTCAGTGAAATGGAATGGCAAACTTAGACATTTCCCTTAATGTGCATCAAATTTTAACGATACAAAGATGAGACAATGATCACAAATGATATCGGATGCAATAATTATTAACTTGAGAATCGCTTTGTGTGTACCGATGAGCTAAAATGTTATTAATTTTTTTAATTGCGTTAAGCAGATTTCAATAAGTTTATGTGCCTCAATAGAATATTGATACTCGTTCATTGAAATTTACACTATTTTGAAAGATTTAATCAACATTTTTCAAGTTTGCACTTAGAACTTTTGAGTAGTGTACATGTATATTGTTCCTTGTAAAAAAGACAAAACCCAACTAAATGCATGAGTTACTTAAAAAGCAATTAATACATACTTTTGTCGTATTATTGCCAATAACCGGAATATGATATTTAATTTTAATATTCGTATTGTGTTTAGTATACAAATTAATATCATATTCTCAAGTTTAAGACCATAATCTTTCATTTTAAAATTTAAATGCGTACGTTAAAATTTACTTTCGGATGCGCGCATTTTAATTCTATTATACAAAATCAATTAATGCTTCAGGCAAAATGAATGATAAATGTTGAATTGAAATCTTCCTTTTATGCCAAAAATCTATTCAGTTTAACAATTAAATTATGTGTGGAAAAACACCTAAGAATAACATTTCAGCTTTACTAGTTGTTGCTGGATTACCACTCTTAAAACTGGAGGAGGCTCTTTAGATTGGTCTTTAAGGTCATCGGTTGATCTCACAGTCCGGGGAGACACTGGTAAAATCAACACTCCGCCGACGGTTGATCTTCCGCCGATTGTTCATCTACAATATGGCTGCAGATACACGATTCAACTTCCAAGTAGGCTACAATAGTTTACCATGTTAAACATGCGTAACAACGAATAGTAATTTCTCTGGAAAAAAAGTTTGGCGAATTTCTAAATAACCTTGTTATATTTTTTTTATTTTCAAAACATATTCCGATGAAAAATCAGAATTTACATCTTTTATTATATTACGAGCGATCAGTAAGTTAGGGAAGCGTATATTGACCCCCCTTATATATGTATTAGGGAAGTTTAATAATTAGCAGTGTAATGATAGTTTATAAATACTGAGGATATTTTAACAGTGCTTGTGTTACTTACTTAAAGGAAGACAACATAATGTTTGCTCTGTTTTGATTAATTATTACATATAAGGTTTGATATCATCAGGAATTTTTAATGTGTATATAAGTTTTGGAATACTTTTCAAGAAGATTTTATTCGTATAAAAGATAGTGTTACAGATATAGCGTCGAATATTCTACATATGCATCGGTTAAATATATATAGTAGCTAGAAAATGAGAAATATATATGGTATAATTATAATCAACTTTTCAAACGAAACTTTTTAAACGAATTGTTTAAATAATCTCCGCACAGGTCATTATCTATCATGGCCTTTATTAAATCAAGTTGCCATAAAGACTTAATATGTCTTTGCATTTACTAAAATGAAATAAAGTGTGGTTAAATATTGTTACATTTATATTTTTCACTGACATTTTACCAATTAACATTATGATTTGCGTAATAATAACATTTTTATGTTGGTTTAAATAAAACACCCCCAAATATATGATTGAATTAGACTCCTTTATGCAAAACATATATAAAAAGAGCAAATAGTTGGGCATTATATAAAACTGAAATATTGAAAAGGGTACAAAAACAGATAATATGATAAAAAGAAAGATATAAGTTTGCTTTTTCAAAACATAAAATATGTAAAAGAAAAATAAAGTTCACGAAATCACAGCGATATGCTTAATCAAGTTTTAAGTACCTGAAAAAATAGACATTAATTAAATAAAAAGCATATATTATGGGGGGTCAATATACGCTTCCGTAGTAAGTGGTGCCGATCGATTTATTTTATATAAAATAACAATATCATGTTTCTGTTTTAGTTGAAAACAATAAGAATGGGATCGACAAACCATTTTACAACACGTTCTTACATACCATGTTAAGAAACCACACAACAGTGTAATAGATATATTGATTAGGATCAGTTGATACGGAAGAGTATACTGACCCCCCTTATATCTTTTGTATAGATATGAGAAAATTATGGAGTTATATACTACAAAAAGGAATAAAATTAAGAAAGTTATATTATACGCAAAACGTATCTGTGATTTTATTATAATTTAAAATATTTTGACAAATGATGGTTTTTTGTTTTATGTCAAGATATGTTTGTATTAAATAACTGGCAAAATCAATAAAATTATTCTGTCTGATTTACAGCTTGTCAAAATTGTTAAACATATATATTAATAATATATAATTGTATGCTATCATTTGCCATAAAAAGTTAGGGTGTTCCGTTGATACTCGCATGCTACTTTCGCGACCTCGCATAGTTGTATTTGTGTTCTCGCCATTGTGTTTTCTGAGGACAGCGAAACCATGAAAACGTGAAAGCACGACGAGAGATCGCCTAAATAAGACGCGAGGGCGCGATATCAAAATCGCGCCCTTGCATCGTACTTTCGCGATATCGCTTCGTTGTTTCGCGATCTTGGGGATCGTTTCATCAATAATTCCCGATCGGATCGGATCGTACGCTGCGATTTCAATCTGCGATCTCATCTACGATTTACAGACACCCGTTTCACTAACGACATCGTAGATTTTCCGATCGCACTTTAACTACGATCGGTCGTACGATTTTGGAAAACCGTGAGACAGTCTAATATAGGTAGTTCCGGTCGCGTGGTTTTTAGCGCACATCTGTCAAAATTGTACAAAAAAAAAAATAGTGGAAATTAAACGACACTTTTAAGTGGATTTTTAAAAAATAACATGGAATTCTAATATCATTATTTAGCCGGATGGGCTATGGAAATGTACATAAATGAAGCGAAGACTAAATAATCACTGGAAATCGTTTTAAATGAATAATCTTCATGATCTTTAGAAGTTCAACGTCAGACACTTGGTCAGTGTTGGAAACTCGGGGTTCTTCTTCCCACAGAAGATTATACTGACTCAGTGCTAATGGTTTATTGGTTGTCCTGTAAATTTGTCGAGGCAACCAATAAATTAATGTGCTGTAACCAGTAAATGTCATCTGTAGTTTAGATCACCACGTTGGAAGGAAAGCAGTTTCTCCACTACCAGACTACCACTGAGTACCAGGCTACAGCTGGACAAATTTTACCAGTCCAAATATGGTTCACAAGAATACTTGGCAACTTTTCAACCCCAACCTGCAAATACCCGAGCATTACAAACAGAACAGTTTTGAAATTTTAATTATCTTAAATTAGATTTGTACATAGTTAACTGTTTTAGTATAAGATGATACTGAAACCCAGATACTGAGTAGAAAAATCATTTCAATTTACAAATTTATTAATTATAACATGTGTATGACACATATATGGCCCAAAATGGGCACCTTGGCGCAAACAGCTTCGTTTGTGAATTACAAAAAAATTACTCTGGTCACCTCAGGTAACCATCCTTGGTCACCACTGGTAATCATCCTATATATTCCTCAGTGTTTCATGATTTAAATTATGTATTTTATAACAAGAACAGTGAAAAGTAGTCTATTATTTCTTCCACTAAAGTCAGTTGAATTTTTTAAGTAAATCAGGTCAGTCATGAGATGCAGTTTATTTTAAATAAAAATAAAAGTATTCAATAGGAAATTATATTAAAGCATTAACAGAGTATACATGTCACCTGAAGGATCATAAATCACTGGACTTATTGTGTAATCACACTGAGACACCAGAGTGGTCAATGGTGATTTGAATATGTAATCAGACCATAAAGCACAATGAAAATGCTGGCATCAAAGACAAAATGTTATGTAATAGGTTATAAATCAAAATGGGGACACCAGAGAGGTCAGTGAACTGTGACGTCATGTCACTATGGGGAAACTTGAGATGCAGAGGAGACAATGAAATTTAATAATTTGGATTTAAGTATTTGTGCATATTTTTGTTACAGCTTTATTGAACAATTGTTTTCATAGTATTAATGTCCTGTCAAACACACCTTTGTGCTAAACTTATGAATATCTTATTTGCATCTTTAATTATTTATTAATTCTGGATAACCTGTAATCATTTGTTTCATGAAGATATTAAAATAGGTGAAAACACTAAATGCAACAAAATGAATATATAAATGGATCTTTTTATTTGGATTGTAGTTATTGAAATGTGAATCTCTGTAAAATCTGGGAAAACTAATAATGTTATCCTGTAGGTTGTTCCTCAAACTATATAATATGTTGAACATTCTTAAACTAAAGGTTTAATAGATTAACCATAGTTTTAAAGACTTGACCATCTATATATCCTTATCAATGAATCATCAGTCTTAATGCATTTATACAGGAACTGTACAGAAGGTGCAATATAACTCATTATTATGTCTCCCACCACGTAGTGGTGTGGGAGACATTTTGATTTGCACCTGTCTGTCCGTCTGTCTGTCCGTCTGTCACACTTGTCCGCTCTCTAAGTCAAACAGTTTTTATCGGATCATCACCAAACTTCATCAAAATGTTAGTGGCCATAATATCTCGATCAAGTTCGATAACCAGCCATATTGCCCATGGAATCTCAGAATTATGGCCCTTGAATTATCAAAAATAAGTTGTTTGAGGCTTGTCCACTCTGTAACTTGAACAGTTATCATCTGATCTTCACCATACTTTATGAAAATGTTTGTGGCCATAATATCTCGGCCAAGTTCGATGACCAGCCGTATTGCCCCAGTCATGTCGGATTTATGGCCCTTGAATTATCCAAAATTGGCTGTTTAAGCCTTGTCTGCTATGTAACTGAAATATTCATCAACTGATTTTCAATAAACATTATGATAATGTGTGTGGCCTTAATATCTTGGCCAAGTTCGAAAACCAGCCACTTTGCACCAGGCATATCAGATTTATGGCCCTTTGATTTATCCGAAATTAGCCTTTTAAACATGTCACTAACCTGGTTCATCTCTCAAAGTCAGGTAGTTTTCATTGTATCTTCACCAAAGGTCTCCCACCACGTAGTGGTGTGGGAGACATTTTGATTTGCTCCTGTCTGTCCGTCTGTCTGTCCGTCTGTCCGTCTGTCTGTCACACTTGTCCGCTCTCTAAGTCAAACAGTTTTCATCGGATCATCACCAAACTTCATCAAAATGTTAGTGGCCATAATATCTCGATCAAGTTCGATAACCAGCCATATTGCCCAAGGAATCTCAGAATTATGGCCCTTGAATTATCAAAAATAAGTTGTTTGAGGCTTGTCCACTCTGTAACTTGAACAGTTATCATCTGATCTTCACCATACTTTATGAAAATGTTTGTGGCCATAATATCTCGGCCAAGTTCGATAACCAGCCGTATTGCCCCAGTCATGTCGGATTTATGGCTATAATTATCTGTGTAATAAAAAAACAGCCGCTTTGACCCCGGCACATAAGACTTATGGCCCATTTATTTATTTACAATTGGCCTTGATAGCCTTGTACACTCACTCTCATGGTCTTTTTTCAGTGCATCTTCACTGATATATCAAAATGTTAATGACAACAAGTTTGACAACCAGCCACATTGACCCTGGCACTTCAGGATTATGGCCCATCAGAAATTGAAACTTATGTTTTTCCTGATCCTCCAAAAATTTGTGACATTGTTTATGACTAATATTGCACAGAACTTCCGTATGCCCTTTTAATAAATTGCCATCTTTATATTCACTTCACCAGTTTTATCCTGTGCATCATCAAAGATGATGCCTTTGTGGGAGACATGTGCTTTTCCCAAAAGCAGTTCTAGTTTCAATATACTATACAAATTTTTGCACTAAGGTGGCAATATATGATAGAAGTTGTTTCACATGGAGTAGAGATATTTTCTTTGGCTGTTCTTATTCTGTGGACATCTGAAAACATCAAGATCTTTTTTACAAATACCCAATTATTTTACTTTCTCAAGTTTTTTTTTAAAAATCTTTCAAAGATCACAGTCCTTATATTATTTTCAGGGTATACCAGATGTTTAGTTTCTGTAACAGTATCTTAACTGAATTCGGATCAGCAATATAATCCAGACTTCTGCAAAATGCTGTTGTTTACATCTCCAGCAGTACAGTTATTGAAAAAAATTAGTGATTTAGTGTAATATTGTCTTGTTTCTTTTATAGTTTTTTTGCCCATTTACTAATACTGGCTATATGTACATATTTTGGTCACACATAAGCTATCACCTTCATATTTTATTGCATACTGCCCGTAACTGGTATAAGTTATTTAAATTTTTCTTCTGTTGCTTCATGCAATACATGGCCTATGGATTTCAAGTTTCAAACAGTGACAGCTTTTTTAAAGTTAATTCCTTGATATTGTAATGCCATTAAAGGCTGCATCATCAAGTGACTGTATTTTCCACCGGTTGTTTTCTCTCCAGTTATACGAGAAGAACACATAAATAGAAAAAGAGCAACTTATTCTAATGGAATTCCCAAAAAGGACCATGAAGACAATTACAAGATTTATATTTATTCTTGCAGAAAACAAACTCTTATTCAGTTCAAATGATAAAGTACATTTTTGGCACCATAAAAATGTAAAATAATGTATTAATAATTACTAATAACACAGATAATTTTCTGCATGTATTATTCTCAGCCTCAATAAATATAGTACAACATGAAATCTTCTAACAACCATTAGAATTATAGTGCACATGATATTCTTAAATTAATCCTCCAAAACAGTGATTTTAATATTTTAACAAATGGTATATGGCTGTTTTTCATATGAACACAATTTTGATCTTAATCAGCCAATATATCTGTGCCATCTGATCAGGATCTACACTGTTTGCTTTTTGATTTGTTAGGTTATTTTTAACCATATAGCAGAAAGTGTAGATCCCGAATTATTGATTATATGGCATAGAAATATTTGCACAATCAGATATGAATCAACATTTATATGATACACAGGATTTGGAAAGTTTGAGTCTGCTTGTAAGTGCTGTACACTGCTTAACAAAATCAAAGCAAGATGCTGTTTAAGCAAATGTTCACTTTAAACAAATTTGCACAACATTTAAGTTAAACACTTAACACACAAACAAATATATCATATTTGACAATGCCAAATGTTTTGATCCAACACTAAAATTGTTAAGCTTCAAACAACTTTGGTGTATCACATGTCATTTAAAAAGGAACAATATTTTCATGCTGATTCTCTTAGATCTTGTTTATGGCACTTTACTGGATTCCATTAAAAAATACAACTGTCCGAGCAATATGGTCAGATCATCTGCAGACATGCTTTCACATCCAAAGTCTGGTCTTCTTTGATGGAGTAGAGATGTCCACAGAACACATGTATCTGAAATGTTTATATAAACATGATAATTAACAAAATTGTATTGTCATTTTTGTATAAATAAACACCATCCTCTGAAACAACAATCATAATTCTCTGTCATCTAGACTGGAATTTTCGAAATATTGGAGGGTCATCTTAGCAGTATTTTTTCACGTTTTATCTATTTCAGTAGTGAAATTACTAGTAATTTTTTTTAAAATCATTGACATAAAAAATTTATTACGATAACATAAGTTCAAATAAAGTTATACTAGTAAGGAAAAGGTGCATAATCCCAGCTTACACCGTACTTGTTTGCCCAAGCCTACAAGTATCACATGTGAAGTTTGCAATGCACTTGCACTAATACAAGAGATTCATGTATTCATTTTTAAATTCCATGGATTTATGCAAATTTTGTCTGTCTTGTACCAGTGAAAAATGCAGTCTTAAAAATTATTACTGCCTTGATGTATGTTGATGTGATAGTAAGAAAGAATATAAGTATCATGCATGAGTGTGAGGTGAAGATGGAAAAATCTGTCACCGAGGGTTAACTGTTTTGCGGGAACGAGGCTCTGCCGAGTTCCCGCCAAAACAGTTCACCCGAGGTGACAGATTTTTCTATCTTTACCGAATTTCTTATGCAAGATACTTTTTCTTGCATACCTTTTATTATTTATAACATTTTTGTGTAAGTATACAAACTTATTTATTTTCATTATGCTGAAATATTGACGTTAAAGCAATCTTTTTTATAAATGACGTCACTAACTTGAATATATTACGTCAGGTATTTGAAGACGTGACGTCACTCACGTGACTCATTCTACATGGGGGGGTGTAGGATCGAAATTTCCTACACGGGTGAAAACACCGGATGACCGGATCTGGTATGCAAGAATCTGTCATTCCTCTATCTTTTTTATTTTAAATTAAATGGGTTACTGATTGAACAACTTAGACAATGGAGATCCATGGAATCTTCCAATAATGGTAACTTGTGTTTAATTCTAACATATACAGCAACTACCTAGATATTTGTAGGCACTTCTGGCTTTATTTCTAGACTGTAATCGATGGTAAAATTCCATTTTTCCCAGATGCTGGCCAACTGCAAAAAAAAAAAGAAATCAAAATAACAATAATTAATAGTTTTTGCAAGCAATAATTGAAAAAGAGAGTGTTTAAATGAATTATCATAATGATGCTTTATAAATAAAACACAGATTTTTGTTTAATCAGGACTTATATAAAACAAATAATGTACAAATTTATATTATCCCCAAATTTGTAAAATGGGAAGCCTTATCCCCTGAATTTTTACTTTAAAATCTTATTGCAAACAAACATACTCTGGGCAAACTAACTGGTGTCATCTTATTTGAAATAATGTAGATCTATATTTTTTAGGAAAACCTGAGCACCTTTTTGTAGATTTTTTTATCATCAATGATAAAAAATGGTCAATACTCAAATCACAGAGGGGCGTCATAGAACACTGTAGACTAATTTATTGTGATTATTGTTTGGTATAAAAGTAAATCCCATTGCCAACTTTTAAACAGACCATATGTTTTTCATATCCTGAAGAACTTCATCACTTATTGATATAATTCTTTTATTGACACAACTTAGTATCTGCAAGACTTATCAAAATATGGGACTATTTTCTGGTGTATACAATCCAAACTTTTGGAATCAAACTTGGGACCAAAGCACTGGGTAAGTGCCCCCCCCCCCCCCCCCCCCCCCTCAAATCAAATAAAAAAGAAAGAATTCGTGAGTCTGGTACTTGCGTGTTGTACATAGCTAATTACTCTTTTTTTTAGTATAAATTCAAAAAGGCGAGATTCATACCAAGGCTAAATAACAGTAGATCTAGCCACAGACTTTCAATTTCCACACCAAACAAAACTTCATTTTGTTGTTGTTGTTATGAACGTATTGTATAAATATCTTACTGTGTCAGAATCATTGTCATCTGTTTTGACTGCATCGATAAAGTCTACGTAGAGTACCGCGTTATCTTTTCTGGGGCACTTTTGTGGTATTTTTTTCTTTTGAATCGAGGTATTTGAATGGCAGCCATATTGGATCGTAGATCTGCGAGTACCCTCACCCAGTCGCAGACGTACGACCGAAATCTACGATTTCGTGGCTGCGATTTGTTTGATGAAACGGAATTTTCGCCGCCGCGGATCGTACGACCGATCTACGACAATCGTGGCCTACGATCGGTCGTACGACCGTTGATGAAACGAGCCCTTGCATCGTACTTTCGTGGTCTCGCTCTCCTGAAGGTCAGCGAACCGGAAACTTATAGCTTTTCCATGTTTGATCTATAGCAATTCTTGGACTTCTCTTTGATTTATTTCTGTTAAGGCACTATAAGGCATGGTCTTCTGATCGAGTTCACTTAGACACACCAAAATGACAGTTTGCTTCTGCCTTAAATTTCAAAGTGATGTTTTTAACTTTGGCTGTTGACTAATTGACTTGTGTCTAACCTGTTAATTTGCTTTCAAAAGAACAATTTTTTTTTCTTATATTTGATGGTTTGGATAATGGTGATACAGAAATTTTCAATATGGTTGTTTCAAGAAAGATTTTTACATTTCTTAGCTATTTTGACCACACAGCTTTTGTTTATATCTAGTGTAGATCCCTAACTTTATTCTATTTGTCATGTTTGTTTCCGTATTACGGAAGGTTATTTTGACCCCCCATATATATATAATTGGTTAAATATAATTACTGTATAAAAATCAAAATACATGTGTTGTTAGGCCTACATTTATAACTTTGAAATATATATATATATATATATATATATATATATATATATATATATATATATATATATATTTGTTGGTAAAATGTATAACCAAGTATCGTTGTAATAGTTATAAATGTTTAATAGATTTAACGACAAGACAAGTTGTGTGATAAAAAAACGAAATCATATAGATTGAAATGTGTGAATAGAAATTAAGAAGCTTGAAGACTTATGAGCGTTTTGCGACTTAATATATGTATTGCAATTTAAATATCTTCAAAGATACTGCTGGATGTATATAAACTCTATATTTAATCGCTGGAGAAAACGTTATTAAGTTGTATCATACGACCGCGTGTTAAACGCCTTCTTCGACAAGATGCTGCCTGATCCGGTAAGTACATGCATTTACAATTTTATTTATATGAATATATTTTCAATTTTTGAAGAAAAAGTAAAATAATCTTGCAACTAGTGGAATAAAATATTTTTACACATTCCTCTAAATATTTCTACTGACTTGTATAACCTGCCATCCTGAATGACATTAATTTGCGTATCTGTATAGTGGGTGAAGGCGCGTGCGAACGTGTGTGCGTGTGTTTGTGTATTACACTTTCAATTTATGGATTCTTTAGGAAAAGTTATCTAACCTGAAAAATGATGCTTAGGCGCTTCCTTGGCACAATGTTTACAGATTATCACAGGCCCCTAACTTATGGGCCAGAGACCTCCGGCGGTCGGAATCTGCAGTCAATATGCGAGAAAATTATAGCTTACTGACTGGTGCATGTTCAGGTTTATATAGATAATACAACTTTTTTTCCAATTTCAGAGCCGCTACCCAGGTGACAATGAAAGCAAATACAATTGACAACATATTATCACCACTGCATGTACCGCAGTGAAGAAATACTCGGATTTTTAATTTTAAAGCACAACCTCGCTATTAGCAAGACATGTTCAAGAAAAACCATTCGTCGTCTTGGCCTACGAAGGAATAATAATGAAGCACCAGTCACAGATATTATATCAAAGATACAGCACTTGCTGCACAACGGCTTTGCTAACGCTGGGAATATGACTATTTGGCGACTTTTGAATTCCCACTACAGTTTACGTGTCACACGCCTCATGGTTGCGATCTACACAGAGGGAGTCATTTTGCGTCGGCATCGTGTATTGAGAAGACGTACGTACATAAGTCTAGAACCTAACTTTATGATTCACATAGATGGATATGAGAAGCTGAAGCCGTATGGTTTTCCCATTCATTGAGCTATGGATGGATTTTCGCGAACAATTATGGTTAAAGGTTGTCAGATCAAATAACAATCCTCACGTAATTTCAAGACTATTTTGACCATATTATCGAACAAAACTCTTTACCTAGGATCATTTGAAGCGACACCGGCACTGAAAATTTAGTGATTCGCGATGCACATCGATTACTAAGACTTCACCATGGTGACAGTATATCTGGTGAAAGCAGCTTTCTGGTCGGCCGTTCTACTGCAAACCAACGAATAGAAATGTTTTGGAGTGTATTGATGAAACTTGTTGTACATTTCTGGAGAAATATCTTTAAGGACATGGTAGACATAAGACTGTTTAATATAACTAACTCCGATCATGTTGAAACAGCACGGCTGTGCTTCACAAGACCATTACAGACTCACTTAGATGTATTCAAACAACATTGGAATCATCACAGGATAAGACCTCAAAGGTCGCTGGAAACCCCATCAAGTCTTTCCCCCGAGATGTTATTTCACCAACCAGAACTCTTTGGGGTCCGCGACTGTTCCGTATTTTCTTCTTTGTCGATTGCAGATATGACTGGGCTAGCAAGACACTTTAGCATAAGAGTGTCGAATGGGATGTACCGATTACTTTAACTTTTCAGTCGTATTTTGGAAAAAGGTGGAATTTCTAGGAAAAAAATTCCTCTTGCCGGACTCTCCCAATGAAGCACTTCTAATGTACGAAGCCTTAATGCAGTTGCAAAATCTACACTAACAATGACATCTTGATTGCAATACTGGTATTACGTATTATTC
This sequence comes from Corbicula japonica, assembly GCA_038501625.1. NCBI lineage: Eukaryota > Metazoa > Mollusca > Bivalvia > Venerida > Cyrenidae > Corbicula > Corbicula japonica. The sequence goes on along the minus strand of JAZAYU010000001.1, from coordinate 6,896,465 downwards.
AGATATAGCATCTGCAGAACAAGACTGTTTAGATAATTGCTTTAGATGACTGCCACTAAAACATTGCATTTTTATTATGCGATTCAGAGGAAATTGTTTAATAAAGTTACAAACAATTATAAAGAATGGTGTAATCTTGTCTCTCCCAATAGAGCAACCAAAGTCCAAGAGGTTTTGTCTCATTAGGCAACAGGTTCAGCTTTTACTAGCGTAATTATATGAATATTGAAGAATTATATCCAAAATCGATGTAAAACAAAGAAATAAAATAGTTTTCCGGTATGGCTGATGATCCATTTAAGAATCAGTTTTGTGCCAAATGCTTGGTAGTGTTAAATACGCATCTTTGTAATGAATAACATTATAAAAATATACCACAAACGATATACTTTAATTCTTTCTAGAAACTTATGACGTCATGAATATAATTAAATTTATGTTAGTATTTTCACTTTGAGAATATTTACACATAAACATAATATTATATTAATTTTCTTTTCCTGTATGCATTTTTGTTATGCGTTTATTTTATGAGTAACTGCATGCTTGATGTTTTACTGAACCTTTCCTGTATTGTGGGTTCCTTCGTGAGTGTGGGTGTGTGTCGGCATCGGTCCATCGCCTCAGAAGCAATTTAACAAACAATAACAAACAATAACACTAACGATTGGTTTTGTAAGGAACCGACACATCCCCACTTAGAACACATGCTGCATGGGTGAGCGGAGTATTACTTTGAAGACAGTGTTTTAAGTCCAACCGCTAAGAACCAGTAGCACCCACCCCTCCACCCAATACCCCCTAAATTGTATGTATTGTGGTAACCCTACTTAACTAGCAGACTGCAGTGTTTTAAATGTACTTTACATGTAACATGAAGACGGCAATGTCGGAAAAGTGCGCGATTATTATCATGTCATGTCATGACCATCCCGGTCGCCTGCATGCCATATTGCGGATCTTCACCACATGTATGAACCGACGAGCAATAATTCTAATGCCCATAGATCATACAGAAAATTTTTCACGCATGATTATTTTACGCTTATCTCAAAAGTACAATAATGATTGAATTGAAATAATTCGTATAACACGTTATTTATTAATGTTCATGAAATTAGCAGCCTGGCAGCCTGGCAGCGTGAAGTTGGCAGCCTGGCAGCATGGTTATCAGTCTAGCAGCCTGGTAGCGTGAAGTTAGCAGCCTGGCAGCATGAAGTTAGCATCCTAGCACCATGAGCACCATGGCATGCAAGCGATAAGTTAGCAGCTTTGTAGAGAGAAGTTAAACACTCGACGGATATGATGTTATTGCGCGATTTTAAAATATCATAGTTTGTTCATATATATTTCAGAAAAAGCGAAAATTGAAACTTTAAAAATCAGTAAGACATGAGTAATTTCAATAAAATAGATTTTCAAGACGCTAGTGTTTCTTAAAGTCATTTTATTCGAAAATCTCATTTGACTTTTTCGGAGTTGTTTTATTCTACAGAAAATGAAATCGCGCGATATGTGTATGCCGACAGAAACCAAAATACTTTTTTTTAAATGAAATAATAAATTAAAAACAAATTTTAATGTAGGTTTAAAGTAAGATTGTCAACCTGGCAGCTTAGCAGCCTGGCAGCGTTATAGTTATTATTCCAAAACGTATTTGATATAGATCAATTATAGTTCATGATCTTGTATTTTTCAAAAACTGCTAACACCGAAATTTTGTAAATCAGACGACATGATTTATATGAATATGATAAATTTAATTCGTATTTTTTCATGACACTAGTGTCATTACAAATCTTTTTATAATCCTAAAATCTCATAATCAAAACGCTGAAAGCGTTGAAAACTGTCTGCTTTGAAAGGAAACTTAGTAATACATGTATATACCGTAGCAGCTGAAAGTGAGTTAATGATAAGATGGCGCTCATTTCCAAGTGAACTTGTTGCTATCCTAGAGAACCACCTCTTTGAAAAATCTCCAGAAATAGCACAGTGAAGACGAGAGTGTGTTAAGCAGACCAATGTGATTGGCCATTAAAAATATGTAGTTAAAGCAGTGAATAAAGAGGTGCTAGCTGCTTTAAGAACATAAACGTAGAAACAGTTAAGCCACAAACTGAGTAGACCACTGGAAACTAAATTTGGTAATACATGTTCTAGTATTGCTAGTTCTCAAAATAAGTTCTGTGAAATTTTAACATTTCATAAAACGTTTGATTGGGTGGGGTAAATCAACATGAAACATTCAATTTGTTAGTCTATTACGTGTAAAATGACCGAAAATATTTAATGTTTATCAGACTAAATGTTTAATGACAAAAATCATTTACAGAAGTCTGTATTAAGACTAGAGTTTGAAAGATCGTATTGAAAAAAAAAGCCGAATATTGCACATAGACAGCGATTTATGTTTCATTTTTGCGTTCAACTTGTCCTATTTTGTAAAAATACTAATTAAAATAGATGAAAGGGGAACTTTGAAAGTCACCGAACATGACAAATTTGAAAATATTTCAGGCTCGGTTTGATTGAGCCTGTTAAATACTAATTAAGAGATTATCCGTGGCCCGATTTTGTCCTTTTTGGATATGATGCTGTTTATACTTAATGTTATTGGTGCTAAACATTTCATTTCTGTTGCAATTTTGTCTAAGTTTGATGTATTTATTTTTCGTAATGTGACTGTACTAACAATGCTATGGGGAAATAATTTAGGGGTAGTTTTAGCGGGGAGGCGCCAGGGGCACATGCCCACACTTCCGGCACGTTCACAATTTTAGTGGTGATAAACCAATTTTTACTCAAGAAATCCTTCACGAGTCTTGTGGTCTGATACCGCTCATATTCTCAGTCATCATTGATTGAAGCAAGGCTGGGGCAAATTTTATTTATTAGACCCGAAAAAAGGCATTTGATTATTTTGGGCATCACATATTGAAATACTGACTATGCTATAATAACTGCAGCTTAATCTGTCTAAGTAATCACGCCGTATCACGAAAACCAGCAGGAGCACGGTGGGGTAGGGGTGGGGGAATCGCGCACCGCGGGTGAAGCGAGAAAATTGTTCTGCCAAGTTCCGATGACGGTACTGTCAACGTTTAGTTTGATCAGGAAAGGTAGGGTGGTTACCTTTGACTTATTCTTATTACAATTTCGAGTGTTTTGTTTTCGAAAAACGGGAAACGGGATTCGATGCATGTTGGATCTGCACGCTGATATATTGTTAGACCAGTGTATCAAAACATCGTTGAGTTATGACGAACATTCCGGCTCTGAATTGAGTGAAAGTCAACAAGAGGAAAAGTGTTTTTCGATTTTAACGCAGTATTTAGATGTTTTCTCGTCTTGTTTCACTGCTACAACAAAGTATTCGCTCTGTTGATTATTCCCAGCGACTGGTTTAACTCTGTACAATGGTTTAAGGAAAATGTTCGCCAAAATTTTACGGTAGCGGTTGTGCTACTGGTGTGAAGGTTGTGCAAAAGAGAATAGACATACTAGTAATCAATTATATACCCGGCGTTTTCTGCTTTTTAGGATTCAGTGAAAAAGCTCACAGTAAAAGTATATATTTGATCAGATGTAATAGTATATTACACCTGTAACAAACACTGATAATGGATTGAAAGAAAACCAGGCCTATTATGTCAGAAAATGTTTTACGCCATTGATTTTAGCGTTACTTACATTTCAACAACACTTCTAACTCGTCTTATTTCGAAAATATCACTAAACTTAAATTTTTAACTGATTCTAACTTTCCTTTCTAGTTCCTTTCTATATTACTCTTGAGTTTAGAAGCTTGTTTTGTATAACTGGGAACAACTTATAATTACTAAAGTTGTTGTTGCATTAGCAAAAGGTCATCATTTGTTAATAATATTAATGAACACTTTAATTTTATGCCTTCCCGTGAATTATAGAATTTTCTCGGTGAAATAAAAGCGGTATTCAAACTATTTTCATCACGTTTGTTCCGATGGGCATGAACAATGAATGCTTCACTGCGCATGACTACTTCAGTAGACAAACGTTTATTTACTTATTTTCTGAATCTATTTGTTTTTTTATATATATAGATAGATATAATTATGCCAAAACATTGTTGTTATTTTTTTCTCTTCTTCATGCTTGTTCTCCAATATCTCTATTATTACTTAGTGTGTGTGTGTGTGTGTGTGTGTGTGTGTGGGTGGGTGTGTGTGTGTGTGCGTGCGTGCGTGCGTGCGTGCGTGCGTGCGTGCGTGTATGTGTATGTAAGTTCTTCCTTTTTGTTTGTTTGTTGTAAGTACTTTTGTATTGTTAATTTATACATCTGCCATTGTTAATGGCAAGAAACATGATTGTTTATGCCTAATAAAAATCTTGATCTTGATCTTGATCTTGATAACGACTGAGTAAGAGTCTACCATCATGGCAGTCACGGTGCATTGAAATAAGCTCATCGTGAAAATATATATCTTCAGTGAATGTGCAAGTTATATATATTAATCACATGTATTATGTTCATTTTGAACAAAATATTTATAGTGATTATGCTTTTGTCGATTCTTGTTCGAGGTTATGTGTTTTTCAAATAATATAAACGTGTTCGTTTTAATGAATTATACTTGTAAATTATATAGATGCTGCATAATAAGTTGTTTTTAATTATAACAACTACATATAAAGCATATTTATATCATCGCAATAAAGTTTCAGATAAAGAAAGCTGGAGAGATTACTTAAAATAACTTAAAATAATCAGATAACTCCTGTGCGATAACAATTATTTAACATGATTTTTTATTTAAGTGAATGAAAAAATGCTGATAATATCTTTTTTTCTTATAAATGCATGCTTAATTACATTTTATTTAACGAAAAACATATATATGGGGGGTCAAAATAACCTTCCGTATGTTTGTGTTAGCTGATTAGATTTTAGTTATATTATATTTATGATATAGCAAGCTGTTTGTTACAATTACATATATATTTCGCAGAATATTATTTCAATTTTTAAGAAGGAAATTGTATTTCAGTTAAAATAAACACAGGACTTCTGGTCAGATAACTTTTATTACAGCAATAAAAACTAGGAGATAAATATAAAATATATGTATAAGTTTAATAAAAATATACAAATATATAGTGATATTATGTATATTCCTTACAATTTTACCCTTATAAAAGATTTAAGGGGGGTCAGTATACTCTTCCGTAAGTTGATATGGTTAATGTCGCATTTATCTTATCTCTATACGTTTCTTTCGAAAGCTTTTACAAATGATTAATAAAATGATGTTCATTAAAGTTTCTGACGTCGACGGTGATTATGTACGATGTCGGTGGGCGAATGGCACAACTGAATGTGGTGATGTGTGCGGAGCATTTCCTACACAAGCGATATTAAATTCGGTAGGTTTGATAACAGTCAAATAATTCAAGATATTACATCGTCGATAACTATGGTAACTATTTCGACTTAACATAGACTACCACTGTTAACCCAATCCTAAATTTGGGCGTGACTGACACAGTGGGGCTTAGAGAATATTAGTTATTTCTGTGTAAAAGAATAACAACTTTATTTTAATTCACTCCAACTATCTTTTGTATGTTTTTTTGTCCATAAGCCAGGTTGTCGGTCACTGTCACAAATATGTGTTTGACTTGTAAAACAATAAATCAAATGTTTGCAACATTTATCGATATTAAAATATTTGTTATATATATATTGTTTATTTTAATTATTCCGATATTCATGTTCCATTACACGAAATATAGTTCTTCCAGGTAAATCACACCGGCCGGTGAGCATATTGAACTAGCCTTTCCTGATATATTTCAATTTTCATTATAAGTAATTCTAGCGTTTAGTCAAAAAATGAAAACCAAGATCTATTGTTCCAAGGAAAATGATCTCACGTTTTTGTCTTTTTTTGTAAATACATCAAATTAATCAACTACTGAACTGGCAGACACTGTGTACACTAACATACCAGCCGCAGCAGAACTACGGATATTATGCCGCTGCCGTACAAATTGAGGATTTTGCCAGCGAGACGTCTCAGACCCCGCTGAGCAGCATTCCGCTACAGTTTCTGGTAAACGTTTACAGAGGAACCGGTTGTAACGATGCTCCTGTCTTCGTGTCTCCAACACCTGCGGACAAGGCTTGCTTCGCTCTAGATGTCGGTGAAACAATTAATATCACGATCAAAGCCAGAAACTCTCAACCGTATGTTCATGATTAATTAGAACGAACTTGTACATGTAAAGCAAGATTCATTGACAACTCTAACAAGTAAAAGGCATTCCTATGGGAATTAATATTGTTACTGATGTTGTTCTATATTTTAAATTTTGTGTACTTCTTCTTGTCTGTAAGAGAATGAGTTAGATTGTGCCTTTTCTTTGTTATTCTTATATGTGTATATTTCTATATATTTCACTCTATTTAACATTAAATTCACATAGATTTTCTTCCACGTAGTATCCTGTTCAAATAGTTCGTAATGTGTTTGTTAAAGGCTAAGGAGAGTAAGAACTCTATCAGCGGTGGGTATGGTTCGTTCAAATGAAGTGAACTACAAAATTTCGTCTGACCATTACATAGAGTTAAACGTTACATGGATTCCTAAAGAAGCCGATGCTGGAAAAGATCATAACCTGTGTTTCTACGCCGCTGACACCAGGGGGTATATACATTTGTTGTTATTTTCTAATTCAAGTAGTAGTGTAAGTGGGAACAAGAAAAATTTTGATGCAAAGCATCAAAGTCGGCGGGAGAAGGATTTTCATGTAATTACAATAATGTAATCACACTGCTCTGACGAAATCTGAATAACTGAGATTATTACGTTCTATTACTACAAAAATCAGAACATACGCAGTGAAACAGTCAACATCCCGATAGTACGGGCTTCTGTCGTTTTCAAAAATCGTCACTTGAAAAAAATCAAAGCACTGAAAGGGCTGCAAGCCAGCGGAGCGTAAACATAATCAAAATAAAACAAACACATAATGTTCAATGTAACAGGAATTCCAGTTTTATTCCAGTTATAAAGATTTATAATAACTAAACAGAATTTAGAAACTCCTATAGAAGACATGTTATGTGCTTGCAACATTGTGGGTTGCCTATGTTGAATAACATATAGATATGTGATATAAGTTAAATTGCAGTAAAATTTTCACTGTAAATAAACAAAAAAAACAAAAAAGAAGCTGTGTTTGGACAACACATATGCCCCGTTAGCGAAGTTTGTCATGATACAAATTTAAAATGATAGCACAGTGTTAAAACAGCAAGAAATCACAAGTTAGTTCTAAATAATTGAAAAAAGAACTTTCTTGAGCCAGAACCTGAGCATAAAAAGAATTTTACATGGAAATCAATTAATGTAACATATTTATAGTCTAAGATTATAATGTACAGATTATTCATGACAAAATTGGGAAAGTTACAGAATTTTATGTAATTAATGCTTAGGCATTATTACAAACACTGATGATGCAAGTATTTGGAGGGTGGGCATTTGTTAGAGGCACATGATTGAAATTGAGAAATATCCAACATGCTGAAACAGATAAACCATTTCTCTAAGTACAAAATGGGAAGATAACCTCAGAAATAAGGTAGCTGGAGTAATTTAACTTGTCAGGGTCATGACCTGAGCACTGTTAAGTAAGTGTGTTAAATTCATTTTACTGTTCTTTGCAGACAATGAGAAATATCCAACTTTCAGAAACAGGTTAACAATTTATCTCTTAGTATAAAATGGGGAGATAACCCCAGGAATAAGCTAGCCAGAAATATGTAACTTGTAAGCGTCATAAACTATGCACTGTTAAGTGATTGTGAGAACTTTCATGCCAATGCCCTTAGTAGAAATTGAGAAATATCCAACTTGCCGAAACAGGTTAACCATTTATCTCCAAGTACAAAACGGGGAGATAATCCCAGAAAAAAAAGGTACACAGAGTTATGTTTCTTGCCAATGCTCTTTGTAGAAATTGAGGGGGGGGGGTTGCATAAAATTACCAATAACTCAGATACAACAATCATTGAAAATTATCCAATTCAATAGTTGCTAGAAATGGGAATATTCAACAAAATAAAACTGGTCAAAATATTGACAAAAGTAATTTTTGGGGAACTACTTAAATAAATGAGAAAGGGGACATTAAAAGCAATTGAACAGGACAAATACAAAAACATTACAGGATACATGTCTGTTTGATCGAGCAATACCAGGATCAAAACACATCACTACCCAGAATGCCTAGCCCTGGGTTTATGCAACTCAATATTTACACAAGTACCAATTTTGATGATAATTTTATATTCATGCTTTATAGCAACACATCACAACTTAAAGCAATGCCATTAGCCTTATAAATGTCATTTAGTAAATGAAAGAGGCACAACAAATTTTTTGTGTTAGTCATATAGTATGGAAATTGTTGGGTGAGCAAAATTGTATTTATTTCATATATTGTTATAGCTTATTTCTTTACCTTGTACTATGTCTCTTGATTATTTCCACTTTCAACGTAAATACACAGGGACCCCGTGAAAGGCTATTTGATCTTGGTTTCATGTATAACAATGTGTCAGAGGGAGCCATAGTTATGTTAATGTAACCATATTTTAATCAGATAAAGGGGCTCTTTATATTCATTTCATTGGCTAAAGCCTTTAACAGACACCCTTTCCCCACTGTTATCTGTCAACTCTATTTACACCCTTTAAATGCATGCTCTACACTCTTTGAATCTTGACCAGGAAGTACATGTACCTAAAAGATCTAAACATTAACAGACTCTGATAAGCCAAACTGATATGCATGTTGATATGGTCTAACCTTGTCACACATGGAATAAAAGCTGCATGGAAAGAGTAGACAAAAACATGGAATACTTGAGTTTTGCACAGAAAATCCATTTCTAACTTCAACCCTAAATCTATATATACACCTTTATGGCATAGGCAAACAGTGTAGATCTCGATCACCCTGCATCTCTTTGCTGTTTAGTCAGAATCTGCACTATTAACTTTCAGATTCATAAAGTTATTTCTGAACAAGACATGACCAATGTAGATCTGATCAGATGGCACAAATGTTCAGTCTGATCTGGATCTACACTAGAAACACATGCATTGAAAGGCACATTTATATAGCAGAAAGGTGCTCTTGATCAATAATTTTTAGTTTTGCCCCTTAGAATGACATGAACAATCTTTCTTAGTGAATATTATCATCTTCAACTAAAATTTTAGAAATTACTCTACATGAACATCATAAAGCTATTACAGTTACTATAACTAAGTTAATGCATAATAATATATATAATTATTCCTAGTTTGTCATCAGAAGTATTAAAACATCTATGTTCTTTCAATGCCATTTAGTTAACAAATTATTTTATTAGAAGATAGCATTTAGGGATTTCAAAAGATGCAGATTCTTGCATTTTGATGCAAGCATATTTGAATTTTTTCACTTTTGACCCCCTGGCTAAGTTTTTTATGTTCTTTTAAATATGTTTTTTATTCACAAATTTATCACATCTAATGAGCCAGTGACTGTTCTTTGCTCGTGAAAATTCTCTTCAGAGGAGCAGGGATTTCGGATTTCAATAGCTTTTGAAAACCAAGGGTTGTTTGACCCTGTTGAGAGTTTTTAAGGGGTCATAATCAAATAGTTGCAAGTTATATCTTGTGTTCAACTTGAACTTAGCTACTTATAAATGTGCTTTAACTTAGTTTAAATATATGTTCATTGGTCTAATAAGTATTGATTTTATAATTAAAATGCAATAGACACAATATTAATCTTTATTCTTGCAATATTCGACCATGATTCCTTCATCAAAAGAACCCAAGCTCAAAATCAGGAACGGTCAAATGTAGAAAAAACTAATTTGCTTGCATCAAAATGCAAGAATCTGCATCTATTGAAATCCCTGAGGCAGGAAAATTAAGTCTGACATGGTTAATTTTCAAGTTTAATCCAAACTAATCGTCATAATTTTTTCCTGTTGTTGCGAAAATTACCTGGCAAAAACAAGATAATTTAAAAATACCAGTTTCTTTAATCCATGTTTGAAGTGGTCATATTGAAAAAACAAATATCATTGAGACTTAGGAAGCTAGTTTAAGCTATTCTAGTAAAAAAAAACACTATTTTTCTTGTTAAGACTTGTAAACCTGGACGGTGTTTAACTGCCAGTGTGATACAAAACTTTGTTTTCCAAAGTGCTTGAAGTGTCTATCTTTAGTAAGACTACATCCTCACCAGAAAATGTAAACAATAATCAGATGTGTTTCCATGCAGCTGGTTTTATACAAATCATTATATGCAAAATATGCCAAACTGTTTTAGTAAAGTTGATTGCACATTTATGCATACAATGACTGCACATATGCAATATTTGGGATAGTTTTAAACAGTTAAAACACTTTTGCCATGACCTTTCGCAATCACTGTAATAAATTTTTTGTCCATGTCTGTGTTTATTTGTAATCCTTTCAGGATTTCACTATCTGTCATGTTAATTCCACTTCCGAAAAACTCATTTTGCATCATTCATGTCATTTTCATAACTTTCACAATTTAAATTCGCACAAAACATTAGAAATATATTCTAACGAAAGTGTTCAATATTTTTGGGAAACACAATCAAAGGGAGATCACCGGAGTTGTGTGTAGTTTGGGCTAAACGCCGTCTGTGTTACGTAACAATGTCAAACCCGTAAAACAATCGACTCGGTATATAACAAACATTATCAAACAGACCATTGCACGATTAAAAAAGCAATGTACCATAATTTTATAGTATAATTACGTTTTGTCCCGAAAAACAATCTCAACAATTATGTTCCACAAGATCACATATAGGTAAAAACACAGTGCAAAGGTCAACATCCCTGACCGATTATATGGAAACTACGTCTTGCAATGTACAATTAAAACAATGGATGACCAGTATCGCAATTGTACATCTATTCACACCTTTGTTCCCGAACAAAACTCTCACGAATTATGTTCCACAACTTCCAACAGGTACATCTACAGTGCAACAGTCAACATCCCTGGCCGATTATACGGAAGGACCGGCTACCGTTGTTTTCAAAAAATAGTCACGTGCTCAGGAGAACTTATTATTTTAAAATTTAAGAAAAATAAAAAAAACCTACAAAGCGATGTCAATCAGTTCCTATGATACAATTCATTAACCATTTGTTAATACGTTTTTTTGCCCAACAACTCTCATTTATATATATATCAGAACAAAAATAGAAACATTTCTGAAATTATGCTATTATCCCCACAAAAAAGTCACGTGCTCAGGAGAACTTATTATTTGAAAATTTTTAAAAAATCACTGAAATCCTACAAAGCGATGTCAACCAGTTCCAATTGTGCAATTCGTTAACAATTTGTGAATACTTTTTTTTGCAAAACATCTCTCATTAATATATATCTGAACAAAAATACAAACATTTCTGAAATTATGCTGGTATCCTTCCACATTAAATTCTCAAAGTAAGCACAAATATTAGTCGGCGGCTCCAGCCGCCGACTAATAATATAACTCCAAGCTGTATAAACCCTATCTCCACAGACACAGAAAGAAAATCTATAACACGTAGTATTCAGAACCGTGACTAATAAAGTTTCCCAAGCAATCGGCAAAACCCACAAAAATACTGGCGACGCTTCATTCTTCAACTTTCAACTTTTATTTACATATGCACTAGATGTGAGAAACATCAGCATTATATACAAGATTAAACATAATGTATTACAAAATAATCATTATTACCGAAGACGGAATAAACACATACTTATAAATATATAGCAAACATGTTAGATATGAAGTGAACCATCAGTCAATAAGTCAACCAATCAATCGTTCAATCTATCAGTCAATCAATTAATCAACCAACCGATCAATTAATCAATCAATCAATCTATCAATTGATAATTCCCTTAATCAGTTAATCAAATATACGTACAAACATACAAAAACACAGTCAAACAATGAAGTCAAACATTTAATCAGTCGGTCGGTCGGTCGGTCGGTCGGTCGGTCGGTCGGTCGGTCGGTCCGTCCGTCCGTCGTCCGTCCGTCCGTCCGTCCTTCTGTCCGTCCGTCCGTCCGTCCGTCTGTCTGTCTGTCTATCATAAGTCAATCAGTTCCCATCCCACTAGTTCTTCCTTACTCGAAACGAGATAGCAAGGAAGGAATTGGAGATGCAATCTAATTGTTTGTTTAAGTTCACCTTTCTTATATTACACGAAGTCCTTTATTACATAAGTATCTTATTCATTGTGAACAATCAAAAAACAGATTCACAAGCGTAACAAAAGCGTTACGTTTGCTGTCAGATTTATAGTAAAACAGTTTATTTAAAATGCACAAAAGCTACAGTTAGACTGATTTTCAAAAGTAATAATAATAATAAATAAACAAACATATATTCCAAGTTCTATTTAAAACAAAATTACTAAGTAGATGTTTATTGCGTTTGTTTGAAGTATGTAATTATTTTCGCGCAGAATTTGATAAGATGTTTTAATTAAGTTACGTTTTCTGTTTGGATTAAAGTCGTAAATTTGTGCTTATTTGGTCTTGATCTAGTATAATTATCAATAAAAACTCGTCTGTGGTTAGTAAATATAGGATATTTAAATAAATAATGAAACTTGCCACCAATATCTCTGCAATTGGTGCATATACGCTCATTCGGCGGTGTATTTTGCCAGCGACCAGTTTCAATTTGGAGCCGATGATTTCTCGTTAAGAATGCTTTAAGAAATTTGCAGTCGTACGTTCTTAATTTGTCGATATAAAAACTGCGGCAAAATGTTGGTTTAATATATTTATACAAATTTGTATCTGATGTTTAGTTAATTTCTGCTTGCCAAGTTTGAATGAAGATATCTTTAAGTTTTTGAAGTGTTGTTTTTATTAACCATTTTCCACTTATAAAATTTTGACAATACCATACACCAGAAAAACCAGTGCTGCATAGATATTGTTTGACGTTTACTATCCATTGGGATTTGATTTTATGTTGATTCTGTAGTTCATGAACCGTAATATAAATATTAGAAACAAGTTTTGTATTTTTATCGCTATTGATATTTTCAATATTTCTCGTCCAGTAAGATAATTTTAACTCTATTTTTATGTGAACTATTAAGGGGGTAACTCCAGTTTCTCCGTAGATCATATACGACGGAGTGGATTTTTTAAGATTTAAAATATATTAATAGAACTTTAATTGATTTTTTTTCCAGCATTTCGACATTCCCATGCCCCCATATTTCACTGCCGTACAAGAGTATAGGTCTAATTGCTTTTTTTCTAAAAGTTCAATTTGCAAATCATACGGTAGAGATAACGTTTTAATTCTCCTTAATAATGTAAACATAGCTTTATTTGCTTGTTCGGCTATATGATTTTCAGTCTTGATAAATCTGCCGCTATTTGTAAAGAATAAACCAAGGTATTTATACTATTTTACTACTTCTAATTTATGTTCCACAATGTTAAATGCTTTGTTTAATGTCGATCGCCATTTAGAGAAGACCAAATTTTTGGTTTTAGAAACATTGATGTTCAATTTCCACAAGTCGCAGTAGTTTTTAATACTGGCGCGCATGCGCCAGTATTTTACTAACGATGCTGTGAACTCTGCGACGCGCAGTCCTGAACTTCGGGTGTATCATTGCGACCACGAGAGCGTATCAAGTAAGTGGTCACCGCGAGAGCAGGCCGAAATGTTCTGCACAAGTGTGAAGCACAATGCAGCACACCATTCCACGAATTCTGAGCGATTGATAGTAAGTTTCCGTGTAATTTTGGAGCATCCATGCCAAAAATTCCATCGGACAATGTAGAGTGAAATCATGACCAGCTACGGCAGTGAACAAGCAACTGGATATGAATGAGTAGTTTAGTTACGCCTGAAAGATTTCGTAGTTGTGTGGCATAAAAAGTAGTGCATTTTAAGAAAATACAAATATTTCGAGAAGGAATGCGAACTTTGAAAGATAATTCTACAAATAAAAACAAGAAAACAATTTAATGTTGTGATTCGCAAGGAAAGGATTTTAAAAGAACGATTAAAAACAAATCAGTCACGTGACAAGCGGGAGATAGCGTGGGTTGCCATTTTGGTTAGGTTGGAGCAGTTGTGGATCGAGATTTTGCTCGGCTAACAAGGACCGGGCCGGGTCCCAGTGTTCTCCCCAGACAACCGTTAACAAGCTTTGATCTATTTCCAACAAGTGTTAAATTCGCCGACATCCGTTTATTCAAAATCGACATGTCATAATTTTCTGTTTCTTGCATTGTAAACACAGGTCGCTTTTCAATACACACCTCATTCAAGGTTAAGCAATGGGCGATTTGACCAATCACAATCGATTTCTTTACTATCAGCTGGATAACTCCGCCTCTCCACGTGGTGAATTCGCAAGTCTGTCGGTGTCGTTTGATCGTATTTTGGCTCTGTTGACTCTTGATATTCTCAATTAATAGCGGAACCCGGTGTGTTTAACATATTGTTCAATGATTTAAATGAGATGCGATCATGAGTAATTATTAGGTTATTCTTAGTTCTGTGATTAGAAGACAAACACTTCGAAAATTGTACTGTATACATGTATGAACATAATTGTGCGATAATGGAATTGTTTTAAACAAATCTATTGGCAAGTTGCATTTAGAACTTAAATTTCAAAAGAAATACATTCTGTGGCATTTTACTGCGCTATCATCGTAACGATCAGTTCATTTTCGTCGGACACATTTTCAAGTATGCATGCGCGAAAGAACGACGACTCGTCAATTCTATCTTATTTCAAGAGAAACCGGCCTTGTGAGGCTGATGCCAACTCCATCGGGCATTCTGAACTTCAAAATTCTAGAAATGAGATCGAGATCATTTCCGGATAGCCCTTCAAGAGCGACTCTTACGACGCCAAGTACCCCTTCACGTCGTGAAATTACTCCGACGCCGGACGCGGTACCCCAACATGCCGAGACACTGAATCAACGCCGGCTACCTCGAACAGCCAGTTCGATCCAGTCAGATGTCGATCCTAAGTGGAAGAAAGTCTACTTCTGGTTGCAAGAAGTTGGCAATGTTTTTTATATATATTTACTTAGCCTTGTGACTTGCATTAAATAAATAAAATAACTCAATTTCATGCTACTATATATAAAAAGGGAAATATGCATATCAGGAATCGCCACACTCATAAAACACAGCCTCCCCTGCAGCAAAAAGAAGAGAGGAAAATAAATGATTTGTTTGTTGATTGTTTAATAAAAAAGGGGAACCGTATGGGTTAGCGCCTTGGAACAGTCAGTAGCAAAATAATTTGCTACTAGGGGTTTAAACCAGGTTCTTGGGGTGCACTACATAATTTATTATACCTGTTTGTGTTAACTGAATACCTATTATGATAATATTATTTTTATATAAGTGAAGCTATCTATATGTTTACTGGTATCGTAAATTAATTAAATTTCAGATTGTGAGTGGGGTTTTTCCACTTTATCAAGAGTGAAGACTAAGCTTAGAAGCAGGCTTAACAATTCAACATTAAATTCATTGTTAATGATATCCATGGAAGGTCCTGATGTACTGAAGTTTGATTATAATAAGGCAGTCAGCGCTTGGGCCCAAGAAGAAAAGAGGCTTCTGAAAGTTTAATCCTAATTCTGTCAGTTGTAATGAAACACTGAGTTTGATATGTGTGAGATATCTTGGACAATGAAGGTGAAAAACTAACTATACAGAGTATATAGTTGGCATTGTAACTTGATGAGATCAGATCAGTTTATGTTATTAAAACACATGTTGACATACTGTTTACACATTGTTTCACATTATTTATGTTTTTTAACTTTGTACCTTTCTTGGCTCTAAAGAGATAAAAAAAAACATCTATGTACTATATACAGTTTTTGCAGTAAACTTTGGTACAAATATAAAATTGTATAAAATGATAGTTAAAAAATAAAGTTTCGCGAGCTTATATCCACGAAATATCCAGCGACAACCCTTCCAAAAATCCTGGGGAGACCGTCAGTAAGTTGGCGAATATTTTTGTTAATGCATTGTTGCGATCGACGTAAAAATTAAGATTGTAACTGTTTCAGTCTCTTAAGGTACGTGAGCCTTGTGCATTTCATTGTTGACAATACTCAGTTGTGGCGGAGCCTGATCATCGTTATTCTAGCAAAATTTAACCACTAATCATACGCTTCTGCATCAAAAAGACCCCCGCCTAAGATTCCGGTGAAAAAAAGTGGAAAACCTAATTTCCTTGCATCAGAATACAAGTACCTGCATCTATTGAAATCCCTGAATATACAGAATTATTTGCTAATGTTGATGATAGTAACTGTCACAAAGTTTAACGAAAAAATCACACATAGTTTCATATGTTAACAGTAATGATATCTGTGCAGGGCATGTTCGATTCAACCAGCGCGCCAGTATTTCAACGCTTTCAGCGCTTTGATTAAAATTATTAAGAGCATTTTGAAAATCATTTTCATTATCACTAAAAACACAGTATCGTCAGCATATAATAAAATAAAAAGCTTCAAGTACATATGTGTATCTTCTACCAGTGTATCTTTGTTTATATCAGTTACATTATTTTCTCGTAAAGATTTTTCAAGGTCATTAATGAACATAGAAAACAAAAAAGGGGATAAATTCTCGCCCTGTCTTACACCTGTTAAGCAATTAAAATATGACGTATCTCCTTCAGAAGTAATAACTTTTGATTTGATGTTATTATACATATTTTTAATAAGATTCAAACATTTCCCATTTATATTTTCTTTCTGTAGTTTTCTCCATAACCCTACCCACCAAACAGAATCAATAGCTTGCTTAAAGTCAACAAAACAACAGAATAATTTCTTTTTGTCAGATCGTACAATGTCTATTAAACTTTTGAGAATAAATAAATTATCTACAGTTGAATAATTTCTTTTAAAACCTGCTTGCGTTTCATGAATAAGATTGTATTTTTCTGCGTATAAATCAAATCGTTTGTTTATAATACTCATGAAAAGTTTACCAAGACAACTTAGTAATGAAATTGGCCGATAATTTTCAGGATGTTTTGGGTTACCTTTATTATTGTAAATAGGTTTGATTTGACCAATTGTCCAGCTCTCTGGAACAATTCCGGTGTCGAATATTATGTTAAATAACTTGACATATATATTTATCATTAAATTAACAGAGTTTTTAATTTGTTCATTTATAATTTCGTCTACTCCTGGGGCTTTATTATTTTTAAGTGCTTTTACTGCTTGAGATATTTCTTGTTCATTGATAGGTAAATTGATTTCTTCGTTTATAATATTGTCAACAATGTTATTTCCGATTTCGTTATTTTCTATGTGGTTTGTTTCATTTAGTTCTTTGAAGTATTTATAAAAATCATCTAATGTAGCAGATGTATCTGTTGTACAGTTATTCGTGTTTATTATATTCCAATATTGCTTGAACAGCCAAAGTAGAAAAAACTGTTTATAAGTGGGATTATTTTTCCTGGTAACAATAGACTGCTGATTTCTAATCGGCTAAGCTCTAAAAATATATTTTATCATTTCAGAGTGATTAGCAATATCAGATGTCTAAACATACCAGTTTCAGGTATAACAATCTGCATACTCTTTTTTCTGCTCTGGAATAATGTATGGAATTATTACAGGAAGAAACAATGTGACAGTATTTTATAAACTTTTTAATCAATGTTTGAACATCCTCGTCCATAATTCATTTAATGTCATTACAACGTCTAGAATCTCTACAACGTCTTTTTCCTGTCTGACAAGATATCGAAATTTACCGTTTTAAGTCCACGGTGTTAATCCAGATATAATTCTTCTGCAGCGAAATTTTTAACCTTATCTGGTAAAAAAATTCTGTTTTCAAATATTAAGCAGACAGCACTGATCAAAATCATACTCGAGGTATAAACAATTATCATAGTCCCATCTGATTCCCGTTTTCATAAACGACTCTATTTAAAACTAAGTCTCAAGTTACAGAGTCAGATTTAAATTCACTTTGTGTAAAAGAAACATCAGTATCACAAAATTTAGTTGTTCATCTAACACGGAACAGTCCTTAAGTAAAAAGAAATGTGTATAAATTAACATTTTACTTCAGAGTCTGGTGGAATTTAAGTAGAACAAGGAAGTTGATGAAACTAAGATTTCTCCAAAACTGAGCCTAAGGTTATAAAACTGAGCATGGAAACCTGTCTCAAATCTCAAGCATCTGATTGGCTGAAATGGCGACCAGAGATTTGAGACTGGTTTCTCAACTCAGTTTTATAACCTTGGGACATGTATTATTGATTACTTGCTGCATTATAAGTTTACTTTTAATGTCCTTTCTTCGAATGTTTGCTTACCGTCAAACAACAGGTTAGACTTTTATTAAAAGTGTAAGTGCCAGTTAAATAGTATTATCAATTCATATATTGTGAGAAAGTTTGCACCAACTTAAGATACTCAGTTGTTCTTTGCAAATAAATAAATCCAGGTTTGGATGAACATATATCTTTTCCTTAATGTTGTCAGTGAGAAACAAGACATACATTTCAGTTGTTGGACCAACACCGCTAAGAGTGGAGCGAGTTGGCATTTCAAATACTTGGATTATCGTAATTGACCAGACGGTAAGTACTCGTAAGTATTCATAAATATCTTTCAAATTGTACAGAATTGGTAGAACATAATGGTATTATAAATTTAGCTTTTATAGCGGACCGAACTGAGGGTCAGTTAGCGGCGTTCCTAGCGGATAGGATTCTTGTTTGACAGAAGTTTTGTTTAATTCAGGCATATACATTTTACGTTGTAATTGTACAGTTTTCCCGCCCGACCGAGTCTGCGTTTCTCCGTGTTTTTGAGACAGGCACAAACAAGGAATTATTTGCTGTGGACGCTTCGTCATCGCAAGATGTTGTTTTTGACGCGCCAAACAAGCGAGTTACCGTCTCATTCAGATACAGATTCGATATTGACAAAGATTACCATGTTACTATACCGTCAGGTACACCTTTTGTTGTATTGCATTTATAACATTAGCTTTAATTCTTGTAATTATCATCAAGACATTTTGCATAAAATAACTGAGCTGTTAAATAAAAATAACACCAGTATAGCAATGATTATGTCAAAATGTCCGTGGTAAATTCAGAAAGAAAGAAATATACTTTCTAAGATATGTTTCATAAAGGTAACCTACAATGTAATTCCTTGAATTGAATACCATAAAAAAAGAGACTTTAAAATAGCCTTAAACGAAATATATTCATTCGGAAAGAATAAGTTTTAAAAAAATACGTTTAATGACACACAATCTTAAGAAACAATTTATACTTGAGAATTTAAGTTTAATTTTTATTAGGGATGACAACGAATAATCGAATATTCGAATGCCGACGGGACATTCGAATACTTTATTAATATTCGAATATTAAATTTTGTAAAATGAAATATAAAGAAAATCAAATAAGTTTTAATTATTTCGTGTAAGGACTTTTTCACCCCTAAAAATGCTAAATTCGATGAGCAATTAACAAAAACACCTGGTGTTTTTATAGGACGTGTCATAGTCAATATATACCAATCCATAAAAAGGTGACAAATACGACCCCTCAAACTATAGAGGAATAACTTTGATCAACACTATTGCAAAAATATTTTCTCGTGCACTTAGAAATCGATTAAATACCTGGTGTGAAAATAGTGATGTTTCAATGAAACACAATTTGGTTTCCTTTGCAATAGAAGCACTGCAGATTGCGTGTTTATCTTACACAGTATTATTAAAAAGATGATTGAAAACAATAACACACTTTTTTGCGCATTTATTGATTATGAAAAGGCTTTCGATGCTGTTTTACGAGACGCTCTATGGTTTAAAATTTCTTAAATTGGAATTAGCAATAAAATGCTTAAAATGCTGCAAGCTATATATTTGAATGTCTCAGCAAGTGTTAAGTTTAATGCAAATTTATCTGATATTTTCGAAATTTCACTCGGCTTGAAACAAGTGGAACCACTCTCGCCTCTACTCTTTATGCTATTCGTAAATGATGTTTCTGTGAATATAAACTTCAATGCACTCACATACAGAAATATAATGCAATTAAATATATTTATGCTTCTTTTTGCTGATGATATGGTACTATTTACAACAGATCCGACGAGCCTACAAGCTCTACTTGATAGTTTACACACTTACTCTATGGGGATTAAAAAATAATATTAATAAGACAGAACAGAACAGAACAGAACATATCTTTATTAAACTCAAACCAAAATACATGGTATAAGAGTATACGATGCACATATAACAAAAGATATAAGTCACTCGACATGGTGATGGCAATAGCATGTGCAACTGTGCGAAAAAAACAACAACATTGAAAGCGATTTCTACACCGGTAATCTTATAGGTGGGGTACGCAAAGCCATTAATTTTTTGGATCTCGAATTGTTACTAATTTACAGTAGTTACGCTTATGATCAATTTTGAAATAAGCTTTAGTCTAGACGCGTAGTAAAGGGGTAGTGTTAGTAACTCTTAATTTGATTGGTCAAATGTTAATCGCATGGGCAAGGATCAGTAAACATCGTGCAGCGATAGTGTGTATTGTAGTAAATCGGTAAATGGATAATAAAAGTTGCAGGTAAGTGCTTAGTTTAAACTTAATGTTTCAGGATCAGTCGCAAAGCCACAAATCTACTATTACCACACTCCATGTCATGTGGGGTTGGGATATGCTGTCACCAGAGTGCAAATAACAGCAATATACGATGTTTATCTGCTTTTGCACTGTAGAGACAATTCAATCCAGTATATTCATATTTACAGAACATATCATTATTAAGAAACGTATATTGTTGTTCGTAGTATGCTCATGCTCTTATGTTAAATGCAGTCACAATGTAACATAACTCATGATCATACATAAAAGAGATACAAAGGATAACTATATGCAAATTCATCATATTACAGTTATCAATTAACATGAGTTGTCAAATTATTGCAAGAAAGGTATAAGTAAAATAAATATACAAAGATATACTGTTGCTGCATTAAGACATCGAAATATGGAAGTTGTTTTATTCAATATATTACCTTTTAACAACATTGATTAATATTCTGCAAAATTTACATAATTGCGTAAGCTGTTTTGATGGTTTTAGTGTCATAAGATCTATGAATTTCAAGATATTTGGATTAACATAATAGTATCCTTTAATAAATTGTTTTCTAAGGTTATTAAAGAATGGGCATGTGAGGAGATAGTGAAATTCATCCCCTATATCATTTTTATCACATAAGAAACATTTTCTTTCAGAAATATCTATATTTTCCCAACGACCAGTCTCGCATGGAAAGAAATGATTTCCTGTTCTAAATTTCAAAAAAGCAATTGTTTCACACTTGTTTAGTTTTATATCTATCAAATACTCTTCAAATTTTACTGTTTCCTTAAAAATTGAATAATTTAGTCCTTTTAAAGATTGCTGGGTACTAGAGTGCCAATTTTGTTTGTTTTGATCCAGGAGTATGTTTTTGATTGTGTTTTTTAAGTCATTTCGTTGAAAGTTATTTTGTGATAGCCAAATATCAGTCATGCCTGTTTCATTTAAAATGCTCTTAATTCCATTTATCCATTTTGATTCAAAGTTAGGGATTTCTAGCATATATTTGTAAAGGATATATGATATTTTACTTTGTTTTCCAGTTATCAATCTATTCCAAAAGTTGATCATTCGGCATTTAACAAGTATACTTAATGGGTATCTACCAAGTTCAGCATATATCATATATAAGGGAGTTGATTTCCTGAGTAAAGTAATCCTTCTGAGAAAATCATTATGTACTTTTTCAACAATATTTAAATTTTCATATCCCCAAATTTCTGATGAATACAATAAAATAGGGCAATTGTGTTATCAAATAGCTTCAAAGCAAGGTCTAGAGGCAAACTTAAATTATTTATTCTTTTATATAATAAATACATAGCTTTTTTAGCCTGTTCGGTTAAATGTTTCCTTGTAATAAGAAAACTACCTGATTTTGCAAAGAAGGTTCCCAGATATTTATATGAGTCAACAATCTCTATTGCTTCATTTCCTATTTTAAAAGAGTAGTTATTGTTGTTTCTAGAACCAAATATTATTGCTTTAGTTTTGCTTATGTTAATTTTAAGCTTCCATATTTTACAATAATCTATGAAGTCATTTAGACAATTCTGTAGTTTAATAGGGTCATCTGATAAAAGGATAGTGTCATCTTCATAAAGTAATACTAAAATTCTGAGGAATGTCTCGACGTTGTTATCATTGTCCATGAATTTGATGCCATAGTGACCTTTAGATTCTAGGTAAGATTCAAGGTCATTAAGAAACAAAGAAAAGAGAATTGGGGATAAATTTTCTCCCTGTCTCACTCCGCAGTTACTTGTCATAAAAGCTGATGTTTGGTTGTTGCTCGAAATGCAAGACTTAATGTTTGAATACATGTTTTTAATAACATTGAAAAATTTACCATTTATGTCATATTTTAAAAGTTTTTTCCATAAGCCTACTCTCCACACGGAATCAAAAGCCTGTGTAAAATCTATAAATATACAGCAAATTTTCTTTTTAAAGTGTCTCAAAATTTCAATAATTGAATTCAATGTAAAAATGTGGTCTGAAGTCGAATAACTTGATCTAAAACCTGCTTGGTTTTCATTAAGGATGTTATTTTCATCTAGAAACCTATTTTATCTGCGGTTAAGTACTGAAGTAAATAATTTGCTTATACAGCTTTGTAATGTAATAGGTCTATAATTTTCAGGTAAACCAGAGTTACCTTTATTTTTTTAGATTGGGATTATAATGCCCTGAGACCATATTGATGGGATTATGCCAGTGTCTAAAATTTTATTAAACAACGCTATATAAAGTTGTATCATTTTGTCTTTGGACTGTTTTATATACTCGTTAAGTACATTATCTATCCCTGGTGATTTACCATTTTTGAGAGCCGAGATACATTTCAATATTTCTTCTCTAGTTATTTCAGAATTTAAGATGCTGCTATCAGACAAATTAATATTTAGGTTAATTTCTGTATCGTCCATATCATGTGATGGATTATTATTAATTTCTTCAAAGTATTTGTAAAGTGAATCTAAATTGGGCTGATCTACTTTTTTGTTATCATTTATTCTGTTAAGGAACTTCCAATAATCTTTTGGTTTCTTACTTTGCATTTTCCTAAGTTTTTCTTGGTTTTGTTTTTTAAATTTATTTATATATTTATTCATAGTATTTTTGTATATTTTACAAGCATTTTTATAAGTTAATTTATTATATTCAGATGGGTATTTGTTATACTTTTTTCTAGCTTTATTATATTGTTTTTGGGCAATTTTACACTCTGGTCCATACCATGGGTTCTTGTTATTTGTCTTATTTGAAACATAATTAATATTTCTTCTATCCGGGAAACTTTTATTTGCACTTTCAATAAAAATATTCGAAAGTTGGTTAGTTATATTATCAATTTTCTGTTGGTCACAATTTGTTTCCGATAACTCATCTAATATATTGTCTATAACACTACTATCAATATGTTCTTCAAAAGTTTCACACAAGTTTTGATTGTTGACTGTTGGTCACAATTTGTTTCCGATAACTCATCTAATATATTGTCTATAACACTACTATCAACATGTTCTTCAAAAGTTTCACACAAGTTTTGATTCCATTTTTGTCTATGGGTTGCATGTAAAGTTTCTTCTGCTTTTAGAATGGCCTTAGCACAAAGTTTAAAACTTATCAAAGAATGACCATCAGAGAATAAATCGTTCAGCTCATGTAGTTCAAGGTTTTGGATAAATGCAAAAGCTGAGATAGAAGAGATCAGATAATCTATGACTGAAACGTTCTTAAAAGTCATACGACTTGTCTTGTCACTGTTTAAACGATCATTTACAATTATCATATTGACATTTTTCAAAGTTTCAATTAATTTAAATCCAAGGTTGTTTTTTGTTTTATCTTGTGATCTACGTTTTAAAGAAATATTTAGATTTTCCATTTGCGATTTTTGATTAAGTTCTTGCATAGTATAATTATCTATCTCGAAATATTCTGTTAAAAATTCGTCAGAGTCAGTATAGTCACTTGCCTCTGCTGTTCTGGCATTAAAATCTCCAGACAAATATATCATATCATAGTTACTAGCCATCGAGGTTATTTCCAACTCTAACAAGTCATATTCATCATTATTATAGAATCTTGATTGTGTGGGAGGTATATATACAATGCCTATTATGACGTCATCATTTGTACATGTTAGACATTTCTTTAATTTCAACCAAAGAACATACTCAGACTCAGTATCTATAAATTCAACATATTTAACAATATCATTTCGGATAAAAACACCTAAACCTCCAGATTTTCGCACATATTTCTGTTTTCTTGGTTTATTAATGAAATGATAGCCTTCAATATTTACTACATCATAAATATCTAATTTTGTTTCGACAGCGCCAAAAATATCGTATTTTTGTACTAAATAAGCGAAATCTGGAAATTCGGATTTACGTTTTAATCCGCACACATTTAGTGACGCGACACTGATTGACCTACATACACTGTTATTATTATGAATCGATGTACTACGATTATAGTCTGTTTTAACAGCTGGATTGTTCGGCAATGCTGCCCCGTTGTCCTATTGAGAAGGCAAAGAGGTAATTTTTGAGCCTCCTGAGGCTCCACTGTCGATTCTAGATGGAAAAATTGAAGATTCCTTCGTGGTCTTCCGTCTATTTTATATTGTCAGTGTTAGCCTTACTATCACTTTTGGATAAATTAATCGGGGTTTCCTGGTAGGAATTCACTGTAAGCGATCGCGCACTCCTTATAGCTTGCATTTTCATCATCTCTTGACTGTAAGAATCAGGGGCGCTTTTAGATTTAGTTGGGTCTGGACAGTTTGTATCCTCGACTGATGATTCATCCTCTGATTCTGCTTCTGACCGGCTTTCTTCCATAAGCACGTCAAATGGGTTGTCTGTCGTAATACCACTGATTACTGATTCCTCAACGGGATTAGGCGTGTTTTCTTCAGGGATTCGGGATTGTCTGATAATTTCGTTCCAATCTGGGAATTCATCACGGACCACCCTTTTATTGACTATCAGTTTTGCAGGATAGCCGATAAAAACTGCACCTCTTCTATACTTAGATTTCAGCTCCTTATACTTCGGCCATAGTCGGGATCGCGCTGCAACGATTTCATTCGGGTAATCACGATTGATTCCGAATTCGGTACCCTTTAATTTATAGGCATGTTCAAGGATACACTCAGTGTCTTTTCTATCTATGAAATTAGCAATTATAGGTCGTATTTTGTCCCGTCGCGGAGCGCCTATACGATGAACTGCCTGTACATACATCTTGGATGTATCAATATCAAGATAGTCTTCAATGAATATTGATAAGAAGTTCTCACAATTCTCGTTGATAGACATTTCGGGGATACCTCTAAATATAAGGTTATTTCTGCGGGCCCGAGCTTCTTGGTCTATACTCTTATACTCGAGTACTTTTAGTCGATTGAATGAACACTTTGTTAAGGATTCGATGTCGTCAATTCTTTGTTCTACTGCTTCGACTCTCAGAGTAAGCGATTGTACGCTGTTTATCATGTCAAAAATTGTCACGAGTTTATCATCAGTAGATAACTGCTTAAACTGATCTTTCGTTATAGTGGCTGCATTATTGTTACTAACATCAAATGTCCCACCTGTTGACCTTCTTTTTCTTTTGTTATGTGTGGTATCACATTCCTTTGTGCTAGGTGATCCATTTTGCCCGCCATTTGTACACAAAGGTTGACCGTTGTCCTTCTTCAATTCTCCCTTTTTAGCTTTATTTCGATTCCTATTTGTCATGATTAACCATAAACACTACCAACTTAGATAATTCCTTTGAACAGAATCACAAAAATTTCGTATATAGTTATATTTTCCAGTTGAATTTTACAATTTTCAACGAGCGAGAATTTTGTGCCTGTCCACCATGTCACGTGACCACACGAGACAAAAATATGTATTTTCAGCAAGCGAAGAAAAAATGAAATGAGACATTGCATTGGTATATTAATAATGAAACTCTATAAATTGTTGAATCATTTTGCTATCTTGGTATCAAATTTACAAGTAATGGTTCAATGAAAGAGGCTATTAAAACTCTAACAGAACAAGCGCTCAGAGCGGTTAATGGTCTATATTCTATTTTTTCGAGAATTAAATTTGATGTTAAATCTAAACGTATGCTGTTTGACGGTATGATCACTCTTATATTGTTGTATTGTTCTGAAGTTTTTGGTGTATACGATACAAACATAATTGATCAAGTACATATGAAATTTTGCAAAAAGATACTTGGTGTTAAAATGCAAACTCCAAATATGGCAGTTCTTGAGGAAATTGGTCGGTATCCATTAACTCTTATCTGTAAAGAACGAGTGATCAAATACTGGCTTAAAATCTTATCAAATTCAATTTCAATAATGTACGGTATTTTTCAATCTCAGTGTAACGGTATAGATAATCCGCGATATAATTTCTGGGCAAAGAAAGTAAAAACTATCATAGATGAATTAGGTTACAGTTATCTATGGAATAATATCACTCCTCTAACGTTTAATTATTTTCCTCAACTTTAAACCCGACTGAGGGGACAGTTTCACCAACAATGGAATGGATCAATTAATGACTCGCCAAAACTACACTACTATGCAAAGTTCAAAAAAGGTTTTGAATTTGAACGTTATTTCGACCTCATTGAAAATGATTATTTAAGAAAATTGTTCACTTGTTTTAGATTATCCTCCCTCAAATTAGCAATCGAAACTGGACGATATACTGGTATACAAAGAGAAAATCGCTTGTGTCAAAATTGAAGCATGCATGTTGTAGAATCAGAATACCATTTTCTGTGATTTGTACTAAATATACATCTTTAAGAAGTGAATTGTTGCCAAAAATATCTTGGCTAGACTTACGTAAATTTGAAAACCTAATGTCATCAAAACATATTAAAACTTTTATTGGTATAAGTAAATATTTAAAGAAAGCATATAAAACACGAAATGGTTAGAAATATCTAAATTGTATTTACTATTATATCTTATGCATGTTTACCAATGTCTGTATGGGGTTTAAAATTGAGTCAGTAAATTATAATTTCATTTTTTTGTGTATGGTTATTTCTAGACACATTTTGTACTTATGTTATTTTAGTATCAGAATGAAGATTAGTAATTGTTGATTCTTGTCACTCTGTATGCGTACAATATATTTTTAAATATTTTGCTGTTCATTGTTAGCCAAAGGCATTTGGTTGCCGATTTGCTAATAAAAGTTTGTTGTTGTTGTTGTTGTTGTATATTAGCCCCCATTAAACAGCAATTGGCAGTTTGAGTGACCCGTTAACGTCAATTATCGGCGATTCTGGAGAACAATACCGATCGGCGTTTCATAAAGAATTGTGCATAAGAGGTGCGAAATTAATAATACGTGTGCATATTTTAATTAAAATTGAAAACAATTATCATTGGATGAAGCAAAAATAAGCCGCATCCAATGATTGTCATTATAAAGATAATTTGCATAATCGGTATCAAGGGCATCCAATCTGTGTAGGTAGGATAAATAAGTTGTAATCTTCTGCTTAAAAGTACTGGTTGAAACCAGGCAGAAACTGCATCACACCATAAAGAAGAAGAAGTAATAAGTAAGTAAGTAAATAGTAAGAAGTAATGATATGAATTAATTGAAATGAAATTAAAATGATAAACAATGTGTGTAATATTTAGACAATCGGCGTTAAGACCGTGACGACAACGATATTACCATAAAATTACTCTGTCCCGGAAATGCACGGAAAATAAACGAAAGAAGACTGACCTCTTGTAAAGTAGCCCGGTACAACCAATATTCGAACACTTAAGTAATCTTTGGTAAATATTAAAATAATTAAAAAAAACTAAAGCTGTAAAGACATTGTTGCATCTTCTTGCGACTGACAATCATAATCAGAACTAATATCACATTTTTTCACAACTTGGTTTCATTTTCTAAAAATATAAACAAGAAGTTACTTACCTCATTCCTAGAAATATTTTCCCCATAATTCGAACAGCAGGCTTCAAACCCCTATACATGACATGGGTACTTATAGTCAGTGGAACTTTGAGGAAAATTAGTCAACATTTTAAAACAATTGTTAACACTTAACATGAACTGTTACAACATATCTACACTACAAAGCACTGCAAGGGCTACTGTTCAGGTGTGCATGCAGGGTAGTTGAAGGGGTCACCTGTAATGGACATTTTAGACTCCCTGACAGCATTGTAAGCCTAAGTCACACTGTCAGAACTGTAAGATCTGTATGGACCTCTAGCTGTTGACTGAGCGTGTTTTAAATATGTAAGTTAAGTAAAAACCAATTCTGAGAAAAAAATCCAACCCAAGCAAGTAAGGACCCCCCAGGTATTGTCTTGTAAACTTTTGGTGGTGTGGAACCTACTCTTCAATTCCGTATTTCTATGACTGAGGAAAAAGCTACAGCTGTGCAGCCGACACTTTCAAAGTTTTATTTACTTGATGGAAAAAGGGTTTACTGTATTTTTTAAGAAGGTGATAATTGGGAATAATGAATTATGTTTGATTTACATCATGAGAGGTAAAAATAGATTTTTCTACCTGTTTTCTGATCATTTTGGATGATCTGTCAATTTTGACATTTCAGCGGGAGTATCAGACAAAACAGCGTGTGACTTTATGCAAATTAGTGGATATGACATCAATGCGCGTTATTAAAGGAAGTGTTCGAATTTTGGTTGTGATTGAAAAATGGTTGTTACGGGATAACTTCATGTTATAAATCTGCAAGCGGACATCACATGAACATTAAATGTTAGAAATTGAGATTTTGTCCTTTTTTTTTAGCTTGACCTGAAAACACCGTTGAGCGTTATTTATATTTGGAATGCCGTTATACAATCGCAGGGGGTCCAACGTATTTGGTTTTTTCGGAAAAGTAAGTGAGGGACATGTTCTCTGCGGAACAAAATGGCGGAAAATTGTGTGTTTTGGTGCATTTCAGGAGATATTTTGACCTGGTAAGTAGATTTATATCAATGTTATCGTAATATAAATACGCCTACCCGGAGGCCAGATGTGTAAGCTCCACTCGGTTTGTTAACTTATGTTTCTAGAGGCCTAAACAAAAAAGTTATTGAATGTATAAACTGAAAGATTGTTTGTTTACAAAGTGAAAATAGAAAATTTTGTGACTTAAAACTGTGTTTTTAGTCAAAATATACCGTTCTTGGACCTATTTTAGCGAAATTATTATCGAGTTTTTGCATATATTTCTTCACGGCGGCTTTTGCACTTTACCTGGGTACTTTATGGCCAATTTTTTATGTTCAAGCACCTTTAATGTTTGGCGTGGAAGTGGTAAGCATGTTTTTGTTCGTTGCAGAATCTGAATATCACACTCATACGCGTTTATATAAGTGAAAGTAAGACACCAGCTGACAAATGTTAATCAAAGTACTGAAAGTACAGAAAACCAGCGAAGCGATTTTGCTTCTTGAGAATAACCAGTGCCATGATTCTCATACATGTATCCATTTACGAAAAAGCAAAAGAACTTGTTTCACTCGCAAAGACCTTCATCTTGTCTATATGATAGTGAAAATAAAGGTTTCCATGTATTATCTGGATGAAGGTTTCTGTTAACCCTTTACTCCATAGATATACCTTCATAGCTTGGGCGAACAGTTCAGATCCATATCAGCTGGCACATCTTTGCGATCTGATTTGGATTTAAAATGTTCGCTTTGAGAATCATTAATTTTTTCCAACCAGTAATCACAAATTTTAGATCCAGATCAGATGGCACTATTGTGCCAGCTGACTGGGACCTGAACTTTTCACCTATGTGATGAAAGGCGTATATATTGAGTAAAGGGTTTTAAGCAAGAAATTATAATAGTGAAATCTGTGTACTGACTACTGACATCCCAAAGACAGAATGAACACGAAAAATGATATAAAAAGTGAGACCCGATCGATGGGAATGATTATGCATTTATTTGAAATAAGAAGTATATAATCGTTTCCTTCATTGTGAATAACATGTAAAGGAAATCATAGAATTGAGAATCCTACAAGATAAAACAACCGAGAGTCATAACATTGCCGAAAGCATTGGAATTTAATGCTAGATAACACACATGTCAAATTGAAGACAATTTCAGAGGAAAATGAATTACTATAGCTTATACCATAAATTTCCACCGTATTAAGTTGTAATATCCGGTATATTAGTTTTAATATGTAAAATTTTACACATCTCAATAGTTTATTGTTTACTGTTCACGCTTATAAGTGGAAATCCAATATATAAAAATATTCAGCAATGATGATTGCTTCATGTTCAGTGATTTCCAACAATCATGAACGCCTATCGTCAAATAATGAACAAATGTTCGCAATATGTCTTGAAAATTTCAAGTGAAAGCATTTGCGCATTTATTTCATAAAGTAGACAATTGAAGAAAATATGCTGATGGAAATTTATCATTATCGTTATTGTTAATGATAAAAATAAAAAAAAACGTGAAACAAACAGTTTAGCAGCGGAACAAACGTCCAATATTGAAATGGTTTTAAAATGACAAAATAAAGAAAATGTTGTCACTGTTATTTTGAGCTTCGAATTAGCAGAAAAAGATATATATTTAATATTTCAGAATTAATATTAAGCTATTGTAATATCCTAACTTCGGGAATATCGTTTATATCTCTACCTAAAGGTAACACATCTGTGGCTCGCTAAAGAATCCCTGGCGGCTACAACCCCTACATAAAATTGCTTTTCTGTTGTCGATTGTGTTCTGAATTAGGGACAGCGCAGTGAAGCAGTCAAGTATTCTTTTAGCGATACTAACGTGGCACGAGCCAACTTTAACACGTAACAGGAAACTTGGACTACTTTGCTTGCTCTGATTACTCTGAAATGCGTAAATCGCCGGTTGCCAGTGCCTCGTTTTGGTTTGATACCGATTTCAGAATAGTGATTAGTAAAACCAGCTTCGCTGGTTAAAAATCAAACAAAAAGCCAATATTTACCCAAACACACGGATGTTCCTTTATATCTTCGCCCGAAAAATGGCTTTACCGAAACAAGAACTTCATATGTATTTATAATATCAATTAGAATCTACCTACCCATTCTCGTGTTTGTGTGTGTATGTGCGTGTGTGCGCGTATATATAAATCTATACCCCGATATAAATTTCTTACCAGTCCAGTCTCCTTTCTTATTCTTAGGTGGAATAATAAGTTGTATCTAGGGTTGCACTGTAGAACCGCAAGTTGATGCGGGATGGGTAAACGTCATTTCACTATGCTTCGTATGACGTTCAAGTCTGATTCCCAGGGCTCTTAACTTATTAAGGGTAACACGCTTTTGTAGCCTCCTTCAGAAAGCAAAATGACTTCCATAATCGTTTTTATTTAAAAAAAAAATTAAGATGCTTTCCTTTTAACGTACACAAATCTCTAAATATTGTAAATAAAACACAGAATATACCCAAACAACAATGCCGAGCATAGCATTCTGTTATAAGGGAATTCCGAGAAATTTTGGACAGGAATAAGTATCTTGCATGACTGTGAGGTGAATATGGGCTTTCTTTATTTAACAGTTCACCTTTCCGATGAAATGAAGCCAGTTATTATGTAAAATTTTATACCGCCGAAAAGGGTCTTTTGCTTATCGCTAAATGTCGCAAAACTGTAAACTCGCTTCTTGCCAAAAGATAATGGCACTTGACTGTGTATTCGGCGAGCAAATGCCTTGTGGTCGTAATTAAGGGGTCAAAATAAGTGGCAATTGGGCATATAAGACTGTAGAAAGTGGTCGCATTATGGAATATGGAATAGCGGGGTGGTCGTATAATCGATGCGAGCGACCATTGAATTATATAGGAAAAAATTCGTTCTTTCAAAAAGTGCCCGTGACAGCGGGGTGGTCTTGAAATTGAGGTGGTCACAAGGCGGGAGTTTACTTATCAAGAGGTAAAATAATATACAAGTATAATATGTGGTAGATAATTTTGCATAACAAATACGCGATATGTTCGTATTTGGGTAACAAATCGGCTTTTATTTTGATTCTTAACATTTGTTATCAGCTCGTGTCTTACTTTCACTTATATTAACGCATACGAGTGTGCAAATCAGATTCTGCACCGAACAAAAACATGCTTACCACTTCCACGCCAAACATTAAAGGTGTTTGAACATACAAAAATTGGCAATAACGTACCCATGTAAAGTGCAAATGCCGCCGTGAAGAAATATATGCAAAAACTCGATAATAATTTCGCTAAAATAGGTCCAAGAACGGTATATTTTGACTAAAAACACAGTTTTAAGTCACAAAATTTTCTATTTTCACTTTGTAAACAAACAATCTTTCAGTTTATACATTCAATAACTTTTTTGTTTAGGCCTCTAGAAACATAAGTTAAAAAACCGAGTGGAGCTTACACATCTGGCCTCCGGGTAGGCGTATTTATATTACGATAACATTGATATAAATCTACTTACCAGGTCAAAATATCTCCTGAAATGCACCAAAACACACAATTTTCCGCCATTTTGTTCCGCAGAGAACATGTCCCTCACTTACTTTTCCGAAAAAACCAAATACGTTGGACCCCCTGCAATCGGAAGTGCCTGTTTACTGACTCGTACAGCAAACCCCAGCATAGTTTGAGCAAAGAGATCGCAAATAAACATAATAACTATCGAATATTCGAATACTTGCACAACCGAATATTCGAATGTCAATTTTGCTATTCGTTGCCATCCCTAATTTTTATAGTTGGAAATTTTCGCATAAAAAGACAAGAGAAGCTAGAAAATAACACATATTTGAAACTTGTGTATCTGTCAAAAAAACAAACAACAATTATATATTCTAGGATTTGTTGAAGGGCATGTTGGTTGTGGTGCGCTTTCAGTTCCTATAAACGACTCCAGTTTTTGGGCTGTTGAAATTGGTATTTATATTTACATGTTTTTTTTGCTTAATGATAACAAACTCCTATACAAAATATGTTTATTTTCATTTAAGTGTTATATTTTCTACAAAAAGAAAAATATTCTTTTTTCGTCACTTTATTCATTGCATGTTGTTTTATTAAGTAATTTGTAATTATAAATAGTACTTACTGAATTTGTTATTTACACAGCAATAGAAGGTAGAATTGTATGTGCATTTGAATAGTCGGTTTGAAAACGAATCAGCTTTGGTCCTTTGTGATTGAATGATTTGTGTATAAATGGAATTTAGAACATGAATGCTTAAGCTACTGCCCCTTTACCCATCCTTTCACGGAAAGTTTTTTCCGTAATATGTATAAATTGATGAAACATTGAAAGCCACACGACACAACCAATGAAAGCACAAGAGAAACTGGTGCCATGCAGAAGTTGGTCATGATAATACAAATATACACATTGCCTCCTCGTTTTGAGAGAAGATAGTGTTGTGATCGCATGACCGTATCTTTTGTCAACTTTTTTTTACTTTACATGCAATTAACCTAGTGAACATGGTCCCAAGGTTATAAAGCTGAGATTGGAAACCAGTCTCAAATCTCAAGCATCTGATTGGACGCCATTTCAGCCAATCAGATGCTTGAAATTTGAGACTGGTTTCCATGCTCAGTTTTATAACCTTGGGCAATGATCACTAAGATTGTTTTTAGATTGTGGAAAAGTGCAAATTGACCATGGTTCAGTTAATGCACCAAATGGCACGATATATCCCAACTCTGTGACATACAGCTGCAACATTGGATTCGATCTGGTTGGTAACAACACGAGAACATGTACAGCTAACGGAACATGGACTGGCACTGGTCCATATTGTCAGATCCGAGGTAGATTATATGTTTGCAAGGGTTTGAATTACTAAAATCTGCTCTTTGATCGAGTTACTCTTTTATTATTTTTTTTAATTTTATGGCTTTTCATTTATTTTTGCTTTTGGCTTTTTGGCGGGTTCATTTACGTCTTTATTTTGAAATTAAATAAACAGTATTTTTAATTACTTTGGTCACTTATTTTGTGGTTCTGGCAGATTGTGGATCGTTTAACGTATCTCAAGATCTTACTATATCAACGAATTCTACAACATTCAACACAACAGTCATATTCACGTGCATGCGTGGATACGAGTTGATCGGGAATTCAACAATGTATTGTGATCATACACCAGCATGGAATTCCTATCCACCAACATGTAAACTTATTGGTTAGTATTTTAATGCCAGTATCATCTATATGAAGTATAAATATAGTGTTTTGAACTGTTTACATATTCATTCTTTTCTCTATATAGATATACACAATGTATATTCATATATATATATGCCATTTCTCTATGCAACGAAAATGAAGGTTTGCAATGATTTAAACACAATTTTTGCATGTTCATCGTAAAACAATTTTGTGAATGATCTCACTTTCGTTTTTCCGAAAAAGTGTTTCCATGCCCGCCGATTTCTTTAAAATGTTTATTTTATGTTGTTATTATCGGCCAGTTCTGAAGGTTATAAAGCTGAGATTGCTTGAGATTTGAGACTGGTTTCCATGCTCAGTTTTATAACCTTGGGCACCAGGTTAACGCTTTTCACCGTGTTTAGAATTATCTTTATACTTTAAACTAAGTTGGAAGATGAAATAATTTGAAGTGGAAATTTTGCAACCTTAACAAGATTTCAGAGATGCAAATCGTTTAATTTGAATCATTTGTATGAATAGTAATGACATGTGTTTTAAATATGTTACAGATTGTGGAAACTTGACAGCGCCACAATATGGAGTCGTTTCAGTTCCATCTGGCACGACGTTTTCTAAGATGGCAACTTACACCTGTAATTTAGGCTACAACTTAGTAGGCAGCAAGACACGACAGTGCCAATTAAACAAATCCTGGAATGGCAGTAACCCCGCATGTGTTTTAGCAGGTTTACAGAAATTTTTAAAATGTTGAATTTTATGTATTTTATTTATCATTCTAATTTTATATCTTACAGCAAATTCCAACCAGATCTCATCTGTAAAATGATAAATAGTTGTATCCATTCAATTAAACAAATCATTCACGGGATCAACTAGATCCATTTCATACTGTTAACGACATAATTAGTGTGAAATGGGCTATAGTTGGCCATTTTCGGCATAACCGTTTTATTGCATCTTATTTTATATGCATTTCCTATAGGCGTTTTGTTTTTTACAGATTGTGGTCAGTTGACGGTACCTAGTAATGGCCTTATTAACATTGGGCTCACAACCTTTGGACATACAGCAAACTATTCATGCAATTACGGATACATTTTGTTTGGAAATAGTAGACGTGAATGTTTGGCTAATGGAACGTGGAGTCATAGTGATCCAAAATGTGACATTACTGGTTTGTGATCTGAATAATCATATTTGTTTTCAGTATAGCCTACAAACATAATAAACAATATTGAACTGGAAATATCTTGAATTTAACTATATAATTATAAGGTTTATGTGATTAATACCATAACATTACAATGCATACGCTACATGCAGAAACTCGTGACATACCGTTTGCATTATCAATATCACCCTAAGTAAAGTGTAACAAGTCAAGTCAAGTCGACTTTTTATTGGCATTAAACATATAAACAATGATCTGAGCCAAACAACATTGCATAGTGGCGCCATATAAAAAGTATACAAGAAAACACAAGGAAAGTATGAGTATGATATAAGAGGCATGGTATATGTAGTTAACAAAAGTATAATATAAGTTGTCCATGTAATTGCACAAAGTATGCTACAATGACTGTTAACATGCATATCAAAATTAACCATCAGCATCTCATTTTTCCATTGCTAAAACAATAAATTTACCAAGGTTATTTAACTGTTTATTTTGCTTTTGGTTTGGAATAATGCTTTGAATTTGTAAAGGTTGGGCCAAGAAATATAATAGTTTTTAATCAATTCTTTTCGTAAGGTTCTATATTTTGGACAAATTAACATTTAATTAAGTTTTCATTTTCTTTTGCTTTCAAATATTTCATTGTATCGAAAAACATAGAAATAATTAAATGTTAATTACATACTGTCGCTGTTGTATTATTACTGGATCCAGTAATAATACGCTTCACCTCTACATGTGCATTCGCAACTTGTCTTACATTGCCGCCTAATGCCGTTGATGTAAAACGTAATATCATCGGTTTCAGAGGTATAAACGTGATATCTGTCAAATTCATACTGTTACTTGTCTGCTATCACTTTTATACATCTGAAACCGATGAACATTCATACCAATTGAATCCGCATTAATTGGGTTATAATAATTATTATTATATTGTTTTGGAATGTCCGAAATGACGTTCGTTATTTTAAAATAAATGTTTGCTTTTTTGTAAAAAAAAGTAATTGTAACTCAATTAAGGGTATTGTCTTAAAATAATAAATTAAGTAGCATAAACTCGTCAAAATAATTCTATTTCAGAATGCGGCTTTGTGTCAACACCTGTTCATGGATCTCTTATAGCATCAGAATTTACCTTTGGAGCGTTGATTACCTTTTCTTGTGAAGACGGTTATGACCTGAATGGTCCTGCAGTGCTTCAGTGTTTGGCAAACAATTCTTGGAATGGCACAGTTCCTAGTTGCATTGCAAGAGATTGTGGTCCACTTGATTCTCCCCTTCATGGAAATATTAGTCTGAGTGGAACAAAGTACAGATCAAATGCGATTTACACGTGCGACATTGGGTATGATTTAGACGGTACAAGCCACAGAACTTGTTTCAGCGACGGCGCGTGGAGCGGATCTGAACCAGTGTGTAAAATTAAAGGTTAGTATAATGGTATATAGATCCCGTACTGATTCATAAATCAGACTACTTTTTTGTCCATATAAGCGTTCAAATGCACTTCTCCGTCGTGTTCTCATTTTCGTTAATTGTGTGTTGTGTCATTTTTATTTTGTGGAAATAATCATAGAATAAACCCACGCTATCTTTTTCTCTCTAAGTCTAACTCTTTGTGGAGACTTTGTTTTCTGAATGTGGTTAGTCTTGATATGTATTTTAACCTTATTTTATATAATATTGCGAATAAAAATAAATTAAAAAGAAAACGTGTATGTAGTCAGTGTATCTCTGTGTATAACAAGACAAATTAAAATGAATTTTTAAACGGGTTTCATGATATTTGTCTCTTAATAGAATTAAAAACTCCATAGTGTGTTAGTTTAACTACCTCCTTACTTTTAGACTGTGGCCATTTAGCAATTGACGACGGTATTGTGGATACAGCAAATGGAACGACATATTCAAGCTGTGTGACATACAGCTGCAACATTGGCTTTCATCTTGTTGGCAACAACAAGAGAACTTGTACAGACAACGGAACATGGTCCGGCAATGATCCAGTTTGTGCCATCCGAGGTTCATAAACAATTTTCATATTTGTTACAGACCCTGAAAAGTTTTCGCTTCACGGATCGTCAGTTGGCGCCCTTAATATGTCAGTATCAAAATATAACTTAGCTTTTGCATGCAGTCCATGGCATATATACATCATTTGTATTTGTATCATTTTATGACTTCACGCTTGCAAGAGAAAATCAAACCTTTTTTGCTTGTAATAAATAAAGAGCTTTTTACTAATTGCTCTTTTGGTAATAAGACTTGAGGGACGAATCGCTGCCTTGCTTACTGGATAATACTGTTGTTATTTGGTACTTCTATAAACAAGTAATAGGCATCCCTTTGCATTCTTATTGTGCGCCCGTTCTTTCAGATCTGTTTTATACTGCTATGAAAGAGATTTCATGTTAATCTTAAAAATCAAAATTCAAGATGAGATTATTCATTATTACAGCCTTTAACGACACGTCGGGGCGTCTTGACGATTTGTGAAATATATTTAATAGCCATTTTTCATTTCTAGTCAACAAAATATACTATAAATAATATGACTACCAATGTAAAGGCAACACTATTTTTCTGAATATTTTAATTGTGTAAAAGTTTAATAAATATGTAAAAGTACAAATGTTTTAAATCAATAAGATGTTGTTGGCCAAGTGAGTAATTATTGACGGTGAACACTGCATCCGACGAGCGATTTCACGTCGAGGCATTTCTCCTTTGATCATGCCTAAAACCTAATGTCGCTGGTTGTCTGAAAGCCTTGGCATTATTACGTTTGCATAGAGTAAAACTTGAAAATTGAAGATAGGATTTGTATTACCGTAAATAAAGGTTAACAAATGGACTTGTTTTGAGGTCATTCATGCATGTCTACCTGCCAAAACGAAAAGTTCGTGCGTATGTACAGGATACTGTAGGCGAGACAGTTTAAACAATCAGTTGACCATTAATATATCGATTGGTTACTCATTGGTTCTAAAACACATCTTCTTTCGTTGAATGCATCACGGATTGCTCTTTGCAGATATACAATTCTCTTTTCCACAGTGTCTAAGCGTACAGTTAACCGAAACGGAAGTTGCTGATCTGTTAGCTGATGATTACATAGTTGCTTACAGAAAACCCTGCGACATCGAATTATTTATTGTTAAATAAACCAAGTTTAATGTGCATTTGGAAAAAAATATTTCTGTGGTAAGTAAAACGTTAATTGTTAGTCCTCCTGTGATCATGTAGACTTAAAGGAAGGGTTAGTATTGTTATAATTCATCATCGTTCCCAAGTCGATCAATGAAAATAGGAGCAAAACATTGAACAAAACGGGACGTTTTAGGCTCAAATTTCTTTGTGTAAATAGATTTTGGACCATATTTGTGTTGGTATGGGAGAAAATTCATTTATTCAACTTGTGTACTTCGTTGACCTGAATTTAAACGACTTAGCAACGAGGAAATGATACTTTCTTTATGGCACTGTAAATGATAAGACTGTACGCATAGTTGCAATGGCACTGTAAATGATAAGACTGTACGCATAGTTGCAACTGTACGCGATCGTTAGTTGTTAACAGATGCCTAACATCTGTACGCATAGTTGTCAAACAGATCATTAATAATTTATGGTTCCAGTTAATGTTTTCTGATTATATCGACAGGTTATCATTTTAGCTTCAGTTAACCTTAATAATTCTTGCACGAGAACCTGAAAAATTCATATTTTTCAACAAATTTGCCCATTCTTTTAATAAAACAATGGTATAAACAAATAACTGATCTTGGCTTCTGTTTCAAAATCAGATTTGTTTTTAAATCCTTTGTTAGCTCTTTATGAAAGGAGGCGTGAAAAAAACGACTATAGTTCAACCGAGCTATATCAGTGGTAAGACCGTGTAAGATATGCAGAGGCCCGCTGTAATGTTTTCATTTCTTCCCTGAAGTGCGAACAGTAGAAGCCATAATATAGCTGGACAAATACGCGTTAGTACTTCAACCATAGTTTCTAAAGATTTCATAGAATGCTCCAATCAGATTAACATAATCTCTGAAATCTAACAAAAAAAGTCGGCCAAAATGAAATCCAACTCGACATTTTAACGACCTTAAACATGAAATTCTTGCATACGTAATTGTAGACTAATTTAATTCAGTCACGAAGTGGTAGGTTTCACAATCTGAAACCACTTAATGGAATTTTCCTGTCAAAGATCAGATTGTTAAAGTCTAGGATAATATTTGTGCATAATGTATATTTTTGCCAACACCGACAGGGATTTCAGCAGGTTTATACTAGGTTTTATTTGATGTAACAATCAGGGGATTTAGGATTTCTAGCAATTATCGGTATCTTATTTGCAAATTGTACCAATTCGTTCATATGGTTCAACAGTAGATCAGAGTAAAACACCTATCAATATATAGCTCAAAACGTGCTTGCCAGTTCTAAAATGTGATCACATACCTAAAGGTTTTATTTTTGATTAATAATACATTAGATTTGGTTGATTCCTTTGATTGATTCCTTTAACAAGTTCTTGCTTCATTGGTGCTTTTCAGTTGATCAGTATACAGTCTGACATTGAAATACTGCAACTTTGCGTACAGTCTTGTCACTTTCGGTTGCTGCACAGAAAGACCATTTTCTCGGTGCTAATTCGTGCAAGCACCGTTCAACGCATTTTGTGAGCGTTGGAAATGATTTTTTTTTTTCACGGGAAGTCAAATATATACCTTTCCAATATATACATTATAAAATATGAGGTCACAAATGCAGATTTTCTCCACTCTTTTTCCCCATTTTGTACTGATCAAGTGTGAAAAGATTACAGATTGCAACTTAAC
The DNA here is from genome assembly GCA_038501625.1 of Corbicula japonica. Lineage (NCBI taxonomy): Eukaryota > Metazoa > Mollusca > Bivalvia > Venerida > Cyrenidae > Corbicula > Corbicula japonica. Next base: position 6,855,957 of record JAZAYU010000001.1, on the reverse strand, counting down.
TAGCCGTTAGTTCAAGACTTCAATATCACAGTAAGACTATTAATCAACGATGTACTTATTATAAAAATAATTTCTGCAAAACGAACGTTTAATTTGAATATATTTTACAAATAAAAAGCCGATGTCGCGTGTTTTTCTGTGAGCAACTATGTGATCATCGGCGTACAGATCAGCAACTTCCGTTTCGGTTAACTGTACGCTTAGACACTGTGTTTTCATAATTCATTGAAAAACATCTTCAAATGGGCTAGGCCATTGCACTTGTTTGTTCATATAAGAACCTGTTGGGGCAAGTGTTAGGTTGGTGCAGAACCTGGTTTAAACCCCAGTGAAAAATTGTTTTGCCACTTATCGTTCCAAGGCGATAACCATTCGGGTTCTCACTTTGTGGCCATTCCTGATAGCCATACCTCAATTTTTACAAAAATCTCTAACTTGGAGTGTTTATGAAGATTTCGATGGAAATCTTGAAAAAAAACGTAGGAGCTCGAAAAGCTTCGTTCATTCATGCTATCTTGTTATTGCTGATTTAACTCTCTATGCTTTCAGAATATAAATGCAGTGAAAACAGTTTTTCAATCATAAGACATTCCTTTACTTTGTTCGCTAGTAGTATTTAACTAGAATGTTGTGTTCCGCGGAACACATGTGTCGCCTGCATGGAAGTTGAAATGTGGGCCTATGTTTAATCATATATAATAAAAAAAATTTATTTAAGTTGATTTCAATACTACACCACTGAACACATGTGTCATCTAAATTGCATTTAAAAGGGGAATAACTGAAACCTGAGTTCTCATCTTCAAAAATTGGTTTGTAAATGCAGATGAGTTATTCAAAGTATTAAATGAAATGAACAAGTACTTTCCATTTTACAGGCAACATTAAGTTTCATGTTTAAGTTGCATTTGAAAGGGGCATTACTCAAAAAATATTGAAACTGGAGTTATCATTCTTGTCGTCACAGATGGCATTGTTCATGCTGCTGATATATTCCAAGTATGAAGTGAATAGGACAAGTACTTTCAAAGTTATAGGCAACATTAAGTTTCAGGTTAAAGTTGCATTGAAAGGGCCATAACTCAAAAAATATTAAAACTGGAGTTATCATTCTTGTCGTCACAGATGGCATTGTTCAAGCTGATGATATATTCCAAGTATGAAGTGAATAGAACAAGTACTTTCAAAGTTATAGGCAACATTAAGTTTCAGGTTAAATTTGCATTTGAAAGGGGCATAACTAAAAAAATATTGAAACTGGAGTTATCATTCTTGTCTTCACAGATGGCATTGTTCATGCTGATGATATATTCCAAGTATGAAGCGAATAGGACAAGTACTTTCAAAGTTATAGGCCGCATTAAGTTTCAGGTTAAAGTTGCATTTGAAAGGGGCATAACTCAAAAAATATTGAAACTGGAGTTATCATTCTTGTCGTCACAGATGGCATTGTTCATGCTGATGATATATTCCAAGTATGAAGTGAATAGAACAAGTACTTTCAAAGTTATAGGCAACATTAAGTTTCAGGTTAAAGTTGCAAATATTGAAACTGGAGTTATCATTCTTGTCGTCACAAATGGCATTGTTCATGTTGATGATATATTCCAAGTATGAAGTGAATAGGACAAGTACTTACAAAGTTATAGGCAACATTAATACTCAAGTTAAAGTTGCATTTGAAAGGGGCATAACTAAAAAAATATTGAAACTGGGGTTATCATTCTTGTCGTCACAGATGGCATTGTTCATGCTGATGATATATTCCAAGTATGAAGCGAATAGGACAAGTACTTTCAAAGTTATAGGCCACATTAAGTTTCAGGTTAAAGTTGCATTTGAAAGGGCCATACCTCAAAAATATTGAAACTGGAGTTATCGTTCTTGTTGTCACGTATCACTGTGTTCATGCTGATGATATATTCCAAGTATGAAGCGAATAGGACAAGTACTTTCAAAGTTATAGGCCACATTAAGTTTCATGTAAAAGTTGCATTTGAAAGGGGCATAACTCATAATATAGTGATAGAGGAGTTATCGTTCTTGTTGTCACCGATCACAGCGATTCATGCTGATGATATATTCCAAGTATGAAGTGAATAGGACAAGTACTTTCAAAGTAATAGGCCACATTAAGTTTCATGTTAAAGTTGCATTTGAAAGGGGCATAACTCAAAAAATAGTGAAAGAGGAGTTATCGTACTTGTTGTCACGTATTACTGTGTTCATGCTGATGATATATTCCAAGTATGAATCGAATAGGACAAGTACTTTCAAAGTTATAGGCCACATTAAGTTTCATGTTAAAGTTGCATTTGAAAGGGGCATAACTCATAAAATAGTGATAGAGGAGTTATCGTTCTTGTTGTCACCGATCGCTGTGTTCATGCTGATGATATATTCCAAGTATGAAGGGAATAGGACAAGTACTTTCAAAGTTAAAGGCCACATTAAGTTTCATGTTAAAGTTGCATTTGAAAGGGGCATACCTCATTAAATAGTGACAGAGGAGTTATCGTTCTTGTTGTCACGGATCGCTATGTTCATGCTGATGATATATTCCAAGTATGAAGTGAATAGGACAAGTACTTTCAAAGTTATAGTCCACATTAAGTTTCATGTTAAAGCTTGGGGACTACCGGACGACGCCGCCGACGACGACGACGACGACGACGCCGACGGACAATAGGATCCCTATGTGTCTACCTGCTACCGCAGGCGACACAAAAACCATTATCAAATTATTAAATTCGCTTATTTTAGATTGTGGATCCGTTGCTGATCCGGAAAACGGTAGAGCACTGCTTTCTGGAACGATTTATGGATCAGAAGCAAATTTCACGTGCAACATTGGATATGATCTTGTTGGCGCCATGATGACAATATGCTTATCGGATGGAAATTGGAGCAGTGACTCGCCAGTTTGTATAATTAAAAGTAAAATTTTGATAACATTTGATTTTTTCTTTTGAAACGTTTATAATATAACAACACATAGGATCAGAAGAAAGTTTCTTGCTGTGTTTTCAGTTCTTGCTTCTAGCTAGTAAATAATTACTCATTAAAATTAAAAGATATTATGAAGGTCAGTACTGTATCCTTTATAAGATTTTAACTCTTTCTGTATTACAACATCCAATATAATAATAGATTGTGGTGAATTGCTCGTCACAAACGGTGTTGTTGATGCACCAAATGGCACGATATATCCTAACTCTGTGACATACATGTGTAACAGTGGATTCTATCTAGTTGGTAACGACACGAGAACGTGTACAGCCAACGGAGCATGGACCGGCAATGAGCCGTATTGTCAAGTCCGAGGTTAGTAAACAGTTTATATTGGTTTGCCCTTTTATTTTGAAATACCAAAATTAATAAAATAAAATAATTAAATGAAACCCGCAGAAAAGGGAAGTAAAGCTGTAAACACTGTACTTTTGAGAATATAAGATATTTTGGAAGTTCTATGTGGAATGTAATTATTTCGTGTTTTCGTTTTGATTTTACAAGACCATCATGTCGCCAAGTCGTTGATATAACAGGTCGACTAGTTGACGATATGATTGATCGGCAAATCTCCAAGTTGATAATACGGCAAGACTTAAGTCACCAAGTCGACGGTACGAATTTAGATGGTGTCACTCGTCTTGGCGCAATAGAACGTAACAGTTTTAAATTATTCTAATCGCGACATGCCAAGTGAAAACAGGACGTCAAAATTACCATATTACCGATGTTTTCTGTCATTTGATTACGATGACAACGTGTTAACTTATCGTATTAGCAAATTGTTGACTAATTGTACTGTCGACATGTCGACGCGTTATCTTTTAATTCATACACACATCGAAACGTCGATTAAACGAACGAGAAGTCAACACTGTAAGCCTTTAAGCCGCCAACACGACAATACAACAGATAAGTCCAATCGTGTGATGCAAAGATTCATTCCTTCGTATGTTCCGATGTTCTTTCTTAGAATCGACTTTGTGAATTATCATTTCATGGATGTGTTGATAAATTATGATCTATCGTTTCGTCAACATGGTGACTTGTAGGCTTTTCTTATCGTTGATTTTGAGTATTGATAACAAGTTGATATATTTGGGACTCCGTAACTAAGGCAACATTAGATAATGCCAACAATATAACCGTTAACTAACCATAATGACGGCGTTTGATTGGGCATGATGTGAATTGTGAACTCTTTTATTGCCGAGTTTTAGTTATGAGTTTCAGTTATTTCCATTTTACAACGAAACGAAGGCGCTTAACCTTGACTGGCTAATCCTATTCAGCATTAAAAATTGCATGCGTTTTCTCATTCTATATATTTTGTCGGTATATTTGTTGTTGGAACACCATTTATTGCTATGAGGATCGTACTAAATTTGTGTAAACTTCATATGAAGTCGAATTGAAAACTCCATCATGTGTTAGTTTAAACATTAATTTTACTTTTAGATTGCGGTCATTTATCAATTGACGACGGTATTGTGGATACAGCAAATGGAACGTCATATTCAAGCAGAGCGTCATACAGCTGCAACGTTGGATTCTATCTTGTTGGCAACGAAAACAGAACGTGTACAGACAACGGAACATGGTCTGGCTCAGAACCAGTTTGTGTCATCCGAGGTTCATAAACAATTTCTATATTTGTTACACATTATGAAACCCAAAAGATCAGCAGCCTATGTTTTAGGTTCACGTGTCATAAGTTTGTGCCCTTAATAGTATAGAATATATCAGAAGTAATTATAAAAAAGTGAAATATGCATATCAGGAATCGCCACACTCACAAAACACAGCCTCCCCACGCAGCGAAAAAGAAAAGAGGAAGATAGAGCATGTTTGTGACAAGAATCTCAATTCAAATAAGACGCCACAAACAATTAACGAAAAAAGAGAACCTTTGGGGATACCGCCTTGGAACGGTCAGTGGCAAAACAAATTGCCACTGGGGGTTTAAACCAGGTTCTAGGGTGCACCAACCTCACACTTGCCCCAACAGATTCTCATATCACAAAACAAGCACAAGTTGTCTTAGTGAAATAACTCCAACCCACCCATCAGTTTAACAATGTTGCATGCAAAAGCACACAAACATATAAAACATAAGAAATAAATAAATAAATATAAGAAGCTCATTGAAAAGCCAAAGGGGCGGGTACTCAATGACCTTACCGAGACCAGAGCGCCTGGAGTCAGATCAGCAAGCACGGTGGGGGATAAAAGAAACAAATCGAGCTTCTAGGTTCTTTTTTTAATGAAGGTCAGCTGGAATTTATGCAGTAAAATGAAGTTCAGCTGGAATTTATGCATCTTATACATGCTTGTAAGTCCTATCAATATTTATCAAAATTAACATTTTCTTACTTTAAGTCGTGAATGAACGCTGTTTCAGCATTTGTATCTTCATTTATCTATAGCGCTTCTACATTTTCAATTAGTTTACTCTGCATTGTAAAAAAAAAACTTCAGTGTCCATTAAGTGTTACTGATTTCAATCAATAAACATAAACACTAAAAATCTTCTGTTTTGTTTGGTGGATTATATATCCCAATATATAAAAGTGAAATATGCATATTAGGAATCGCCACACTCACAAAACACAGCAAAGCAACAATGGCAATAATTTCTTGAATTCTTTGATGTCCGAAGTTTTCTCAGTTTATCCTTTTTCGAACGGGCCATTAAGTGACGTTTTTATATGTCACGAATAAGGTTATATGTTACCCATAATTTTTTTAGGACATATATGGATTTTAAACCTTCAAATACAAACTGAATTGTGCACATTCATTTAAAGTTGGGGTGTCAGTTGATATCCGAATACCAGGATATCCTTTCGGATCATCGGATATCCTTATCGATTATGTTTAGTATGTTTATTATTTTTAATAATCCGTTTAAGTTCTATAATTTAATTGATGAATTCATTTGTTATTCGCTATCGCGATTTTGGCATAATTACATCGACCTTTTAAACATATATTTTAGGCCTTCCTTTCTCCAGTCCGCTGTTTGGCGAAGTTCTGTAAGGCAAACAGACAACAAAAAGAACACGAATGTGTATGTTATTCACAAGTCAATAATCCCTTGAAGTCCAAACTTTTTACGGTTATATTTATCAACTGAAAATCGAATAAATTTCTTTAATTAGATTATTAAAATTATGAAGCGTTTATGTCTATGTTTTATATTTCATTCCGTCTTTGGAAAGAAAAATTTAATTCTTGAGAAAAGACAATTTACTTATGTTTATGGAAATGGCTGTAAAACCCCACCCCTCCCGCCCCACATTCGCCAATATTAAAATAAACAAAGTGTTCGTATCCGGATCGTTCAACGGATATCCGGATCAAAAATCGGTATCCGTTGACATCCCTAATTTCAATGAATATTTAAGTATATTGAACCACTCTCTAACACTATCGGCTCATTACATTCACCTCTGTTATAGGCTGGGACTACTTTCAACTACGTCTACTTTGACTCAAAGAAAAAGTTCACCAATTACATTTACAATAGCATGGGTTGCTTCGGTTTTAATGAAAGATAGACTTAGACTAAGTTAAGATTTCAGTCATTTGTTTTACCTCAAGCTTTCAAATTCATAATTTATGACTGTATAAAATAAGGCTGCATGGTTTGGTAAAAAATCTTGACATTGAGCCTTTCGCAGAGATGTCAAGTGAGTGTAAGGGACGACAACTCTGCGAAGGAGATTGATATTGAACATTTATCATTATAGTTAAACCGTATTTTTCTGTCAGTTGCTTTTAAAGTATGATGTATGCAGTACTAAATTCTCCTGTCATTCCTTTAGTTTAATAACTGATCTAGATTATTTAATACTACCCCAATGTTCTTTTTGTTATCGATAAAATGATAATATGTTAGATTGTGGATCCGTTGCTGATCCGGAAAACGGAAGGGCGATTCTGTCTGGAACGGTTTATGGATCCGAAGCAACTTTCACGTGCAGTACTGGATATGATCTTGTTGGCGCCATGAAGACAATTTGCTTATCGGATGGGAATTGGAGCAGTGACCCGCCAGTATGTAAAATCAAAGGTAAAATGCTGAATATATTCACTGTCGTGTAACAGCTGTCCTGTACCAAATAGTGAGTACCCTGTGGCAGTCCGCAAGATGGCGACCAGTTAAGAAACGAAAAGATGTGTGCTATTTTGTTTCTTATTGGTATACATATTGTAAGGTATTATTGGTATACATATTGTAAGGTATAGACTGGTAAACTTGGATCATATAATGAAAAGGATTGTTGCTTGATAAAATGTTTGCTTGCTTTATTTCCGGTGTGTCCGTTTGACCCTGTAATTGATAAAAATAAATGACCTTATTGGCTATTTGAAATTTGAAGCGAGAGCGACGACTGATTTCGGCTTTTTATTCTATGACAACTTTGTTGTTCTCGTAATATGTGATATCCCTTTGAAGCGCCTCTAATTCCCTATCTTGTGGTATAACTATTAAACTGACCACTTATTTTGTATTTAAGAAAATGCGATTCAAACACATTGTTGTTGGTACCCTGTACCGCCTCTCGGATTATAAGAGGGTACCTTGTATAGCCGTTGGATTTGTGTCGAAAAAAGGTACCCTGTATGATCTACTTTTCCATGAAAACAGCTACCCTGTAGAACTATGTATTACTGTTTTTAAAGTATTATTGTAATCAGAACAAAATAAATATAATATGAATTATAATTGAATTCCTATAAAATCTGTAATGTTAATGTTTTAATATACTTACCTTATCCACACAATGTGGTCCGTTGTTATTTTGTTCGATTAATTAGTTAAATCAAATGCACCCGTATAGCGTCTTAGTAATACAGATGCAACAATTAAATTCCACAGGAAATTTTAGCTTTTTAGAAAAAACTGGACGAAATACGAGGTCCTGAAGTGTTGCGTTTAACAATAATGTTGATTGTTATGAGGCGAACATAACCAGTATAGTTGAAATTAATGAATCTTATAATTTACAGCATAATACTTTATCGCTATCGGCAAGGATGAAATCATAAATGATGTCAGTGTCTTAGACCATTTGGTTCTGATGCCGTTACGGAGAATTTAAATGGCTCTGGTTCTGATTTCGAGTTACAACTGACGGGGCAAAACAGGCCTTTCATGGATATAGAATTAAATTATAAACAGCGTGTACTTCCAAGATATGTTCATATGATGATTGAAATTATTTATACACCAAGTAACAACTGTACAGTAAAGTTCCTATCTGCGGTGTCATATTGTTATAGCAGCCTATTTTCTAATAGTAGGTTTTGGTATCCCAGTTCGTATCTTTCAAATACTAAAATTCAGGTTTTTATATCAGATGCCATCATGGTTTAATAAATATCCTGTTTTTGATAATCTGCACTGAAGATTATAAAACAGATTTGAAACCAGTCGCCATTTCAGCCAATCAGATCCTTGAGATTTGACAGCGGTCTCCATTCTCAGTTTTATAATCTTGGGGCCTGGTATAGGATATAGACAAAGGTCAATGTTGTAAGTGTACCCCAAATCTTCGGAGATTTCACGTTATTATTGAAATTATTACAATAAATTGATGTTGTTCAAAAAAGTTCTGTTTGCATATTTTGAAGAAGAGCTCTGCCATGCGACGAAACCAGGGCCGGAGATTATAAAAATAAAACTAAAGATCAGTCTTAAATCTAAAGCATCTGAATGACTGATGCCTGATATTTGAGACTGGGCTCCAAGCTCAGTTTTATAATCTTGGACCCAGGTTTTCAACGAGTATAGAATCAAAAGTTGCATCTTGACACAAGCTAGCAACACATCAAGTTTGGTGTCTAAAGTACACAGCTATTTCAAGTTATGTCATTGGGTCTGAATTTCTATTTTAAGCAATAGTGTCATTCATAGGGATGGGTATCGCAGCTTAAAGCGTTTTTGCGGTCTTACACATGCGTTCGAAGTTAACCATCGGTTAATGAAACGTAATTAACTAGTGTGAGTATTGTAGAACAGTTGTCACAGTTATCTTCGAAAGAAATTGGGGTTTTAATGGCTAGATTTCAACAGCCCAAACATAGCATGACCCAAAGATTGCTGAACTTTCCGCTTACGTTCAAGAGAAACAGTGTTTTCCACAGAGGGTCAACATTCAACCTTTTAATTTGCAGACGACAACATTGGATTGGTCTTCGCAAATGAGTTGTTAAATGTGTAAATGTGTTAAATGTGTAGTTCCGCCCGACCACTTGACCGTAATTTTACAAGTAAAACAACCAGCTACATTTTCCTATATTCTAAAAAAGTCTGAGAGGATTTGGACTTTTAAAGACCAAAATAATTCCAAACTGGAGCTTTTCCTTTTGGATCTTTACGATTCGCCCGACGTGTCTCCCAGTTACGATGCAATGGTAAATTTGGGAAAAAAAAGTTATTACCGGTATTGCCGTACTTTTCCGATATCTGGTACAGTCGTTGTTATAAGTTTTGACATTTAAACGTATGTAAAGCAAGAAAGAGCAATTTACGTATATAAAGTAATGTTCAACAATTTTAATAATTTGGCTACAATTTATGGACTTGAACGAATTTTCCTGAGCATACTCGTATTAGGAGACCATACCGATACAGCGTATCGCCAAGGACTCAAATCGCAATATACCAGTAATACCGCCCACCAGTAGTCATTCTCCTTTAGCAGTCCTGAGTAGTCTTCAAAAAACCTACCCACACACAAAGATTGGCGTAGGCCAAAGCAAACTCAAGTTATTGATTGGACACCCGCCCGCCCGCCGAATCAAGATAAAATGTTAGTATGAACAAAAGCACAACTTCAGCGTTGCCGGCTGCATATAGGAACAGCCAGTGGTAAAGATAACATTTATAGATATACAATATGCCACGTAAAATTGGTCATACAAAGAAGAAGAAATGAGTTCTACAGGGTAGCTGTTTTCATGGAAAAGTAGACCATACAGGGTACCTTTTTCGACACAAATCCAACGGCTATACATGGTACCCTCTTGAATCCCATTTTCTTAATAAATACAAAATAAGTGGTCAGTTTAATAGTTATACCACAAGATAGGCAATTAGAGGCGCTTCAAAGGGATATCACATATTACGAGAACAACAAAGTTGTCATAGAATAAAAAGCCGAAATCAGTCGTCGCTCTCGCTTCAAATTTCATATAGCCAATAAGGTCATTTATTTTTATCAATTACAGGGTCAAACGGACACACCGGCAATAACGCAAGCAATCATTTTATCAAGCAACAATCCTTTTCATTATATGATCCAAGTTAACGAGTCTATACCTTACAATATGTATACCAATCGGAAACAAAATAACACATACCTTTTCGTTTCTTAACTTGTCGCCATCTTGCGGACTGCCACAGGGTACCCACTATTTGGTACAGGGCAGCTGTTACACGACAGTGATATTCTGTGTTATTTGTTTTTGACATCTTGCTACATTGCTTCTAATGAAAGACGTCGCATTAACATTTAAAATCAATTAAGTACAAAATACTGTGTTCTTTAAATAAAATTATTTACTACTACTGTATCAGAACATCTATAAATTTTAAGATTGTGGTGATCTGCTAGTAACCAACGGTGTTGTTGATGCTCCAAATGGAACGATATATCCAAACACTGTGACATACAGCTGTAACACTGGATTTTATCTAGTTGGTAACAACACAAGAACATGCACAGCAAATGGAGCTTGGAACAACAATGAGCCGTATTGTAAAATCCAAGGTTTGTTTACTTTATGTTTTGGTCTGTCTTTTTTATTCGGCATTACCTAACAAACAATACTGTCGTCAGAAAAGGAAAGGCAACACAATTTTTAATTGTCGATGATACAATAAGGCGAAAAAAAAGATAATTTCTTATGCCAACAAGGTAGTGATGCCAACATCTTACGGTTAAGGTCACATTGTCTGTTTTCAGTTACAATATGTAACTCTTTCCCACCTCTTACACACGCACACAAACTCAACAAGTAATTTACAGCTTTTCAATTAGCGATATAAGGAATCTCAGTCCTTGAATTTCCCTTCGCTTTTGTCACAAAACTTAACGTTGGTTCTGTCAAACACCAGAGGCGATAATAAGAGGTTATTAACCGGTGTTCAAGGGCCGGGAGGTGATATCGGCCTGGAAGAGCAATATTGGTCCGAGAGCTTTAGCTCGAGGGCCTATGTTGCTCGGCCGGGCCGATATCACCTCCCGTCCCTTGAACACCGGTTTATAACCATTTTATTACATGTGGCGGGCTGATATCAATGTTTGCCATTTTCCTGCTCTGTTAATTGATAATTATATTTACTGAGCACTCGTCTATTCATTAATTAACTACGTCACGATAAATGCTTTCGCTACTACGTCATATAGAGTTTTGTGACGTAATTAAAGATTGTTTACATTTTGAAACTGTAACAGAGCAAGTTGATGTCAGTTGATTTTTTAGTTTTATTTTGTTAAAAGTGATTACATCTATGTCTTCGAACGATTTGATAAAATTGTGCAAGATATGGGATTGTGAAAATGTGATTTCTGGAAGTGTTTTACAGCGGCATGGGTATGTAAAGGCTGTTATTTGTGAGTGTTTCATTCTCATAACGCTGCTGCGAGCTTCAATTCAACAAATACATAATAGGAATATCTTGTTTCAACGAATATTGGGCATAAAGCCTGAAGGAAATATGAAGGAACATAATTCTGAAATTGCAGTGCGTTTTGTTCTTGGTTGTCCCCAGGTATGTACTATTTCTCCATGTTTCTCTTGTCATTGTTATCGCTCTTAGAATATGTCTCATGTTAGCATGCATGTTCTTTTTTAAATATGCTACTTGATGCATCTAGGTCCGAAAAACTTGAATGAGACCCGATCGATTCAATCGTCGCCATCTTGAAATGTAAAAGTTTCATCCTGTATCAATGGTTACCACGTGCCATGATTCGTGATACGGGATTTCGGCCCGCGATATCAGGTTTTCGGCCCGCGATATCGGGTTTTCTGCCCGCCCTTTATCGTGCAAAGTACCCGGGCATTTTGGTCATTATTTGTTACTATTTATAGTAACACATGTAATAAAATGTACAACTGACGTCCATCAAGTTTAATAATCGATTTTATTACATGTGTTACTATAAATAGTAACAAATAATGACCAAAATGCCCGGGTACTTAGCATGATAAAGGGCGGGCCGAAAACCTGATATCGCGGGCCGAAAACCTGATATCGCGGGCAGAAATCCCGTATCACGAATTATGGCACGTGGTAACCATTGATTCAGGATTTAACTTTTACATTTCAAGATGGCGACGATTGAATCGATCGTGTCCCATTCAAGTTTTAAGGAGCTAGATGCAAGAAGTAGCATATTTTAACAGTCTACGCGAAAACTTTTTTCCCTTCACAGGACATTGCGACTGGTAAACACCAAAATTTTACCAGTCGCAACAAATTTTTGTCAGTCGCAATTTTGTCGAGTGTATTTTGTGACATCGACAAAAAATATTTATTTTAATTGCAGTTTTATTATCAATATATGTATTTACTATATCTAGCTTTATAGTTTAATGAAATAGATATTTTAACATACTATTTCATATATTTTAGATTTCTAAATAATAACAACTGTAACCAAGTACCTTGTGTAATGCCGAAAGGTTGTTAAATGTAGTGATATTGTACATTTGCTGATGCCCATGCTTGAAAAAATATGTCATATAACATTTTCTTACCTACCACTTTTTACAGCCATAAAACACACCTCTTTTCACATTTGCCAATGTCATCTACAGATTTACTTTCATGATAGTGTTGCAATTAACACATAATCAAATTAATTCATAACCCTTCAATGATGGTAAAAGTTTTATCACTACCACCAAAGCAGAGATTAATAATTTGATACGTGCTTATTTTTTCATTCATTTGCCTCTAAAAAAGTCCGAGATCGTAATCGCCTTGCGCCATAATTCAATGACTTCGCTTTTACATCGTATCACGTGTGCATCTTAAGTCGAAACCTTAATCTATCTGCTTCCGTAATTCTTCAATGAAATCGTCGGCATAACAAAAAGATTAAATATTTTTATCAGTTCCTCTAACGTTGTCCGCCATGATTGTTTACTACGGCGATTTGAATTATGGGAATTATTGCGACCTTTGACCCGAAAGCTTTTTCGAATATTTAAAGAAACGTCACGTTATGGGGTTTACATTTAGTGACACACGGATAAAAACGTGCAGAAAAATTATGATATTTCAGTTAAAAATAGCACTGGACATGAAACTGAAAGGTAATTTTCCAAAAATGAAACGGCGCTAGATTTAATTTTGTACCGGACATTGTGTCCGACAATAACAGAAGTTTTCGTCGGTCAACAAGCAAAATTACCGGACATGTCCGGCTGACCGACGGACATTCGCATTGACTGTTTTAAAAAAGAACATGCATGCTAACATAAGACATATTCTAAGAGCTACAAATGACAAGAGAAACATGGAGAAATTGTACATACCTGCGGACAACCAAGAACAAAAAGCACTGTATTTCCAGAATCATCAATCATGTTCCTTCATATTTCCTTTAGGCCTATTATTCTTTGAAACAAGATATACCTATTAGATATTTGTTGAATTGAAGCTTACAGCAACGTTATGAGAATGAAACACTCACAAATAACAGCCTTTACATACCCATACCGCTGTAAAACACTTCCAGAATTCACTTTTTCACAATCTCATTCCTTGCACAATTTTATCAAATCGTTCGCAGACATTATCACTTAAAACAAAATAAAACTAAAAATCAACTGATAGCAACTAGCTCTCAGTGTTACAGTTTGAAAATGTAAACAATCTTTAATTACGTCACAAAACTCTAAATGACGTAGTCTACTTAGCGAAAGCATTCATCGTGACGTAGTTAATTGATAAATAGACGAGTGCTCAGTAAATTTATGAATTACAGAGCATGAAAATGGCAGACATTGATAACAGCCCGGCACATGTAATAAAATGGTTATAAACCGGTGTTCAAGTGCCGGGAGGTGATATCGGCCCGGCAGAGCAACATAGGTCCTCGAGCTAAAGCTCTCGGGCCAATATTGCTCTTCCGGGCCGATATCACCTCCCGGCCCTTGAACACCGGTTAATAACCTCTTAATATTTATTTAAGTACTTATAATGTATACGTAAATATAAAACTGATGAATAGGCTGTATCTAGTTTTTTTAAGAATACTGATTCACATCTTGTTTGTTATCAACACAGCACAAAAAGTTTAAGTACAATACAAATACACCTGATATATCGATTATTGAAAAACAGTTTGTTCAAATTTCCAAGACTTGCTGTGAGTCTGGCGGTTATACTTTGTCTAACAAATGTATGAGATATTTGTAAAAGTGTGTTTGACCTTGTTATTTCCTGGTCGCATAAATCGATGACAAAATATAAATGCTGATTTCTTTCTTCATTACTAACTTTCTTTTAAAGGACCTAAAATAATTTTGTCAGTAAATGAAAAAGGAACTTTGAAAGCCATCGAACACGACAAATATGAAAATATTGCAGGCTCGGTTTGATTGAGCCTGTTCATGGACTGTAATGGAAATGCATATTACTGCCCATGCCGCCTAGCCCCGGGTTGAGCGCAATTCAATATTTACACCAATAAACAGTACAATTTTGACCATCCCAAACGATGGTGTGCATATGGCGGTAGACATGGAACCTTCAATGCGGTATTTTCAGATTAATACAATTCCATGTTCAGCGGCGTATGGTCTCCAGATAAAAGAATGGGTTGCCCTAAACGAAAAAACAATGGGCGGAAATAAACAGAATAGAATTTAGACAGGGGATCTTAGAATATAAATCCTGCATATCACAGACAACGCCAAAGGCAAAATTTAAAAAGAAGAAAGTATATCCATGGGGGTGATTGAACAATGTATATTGGCCGGGAAGTTGAAACCACCCATCTCAAAATTGGCCGAAATATTAAAACAAAGGCAACTTTAGAAGTACTATAAACATAGAACATAAAAATCGTGCTCAACGACCTTAAAGGACGTAATTGATAACAGCACTGATTGAATGCACGGGAAGACGTTTTACAGCCGCCACACGGCACAAACAACGCTACTGTGATATTGAAATAGATGAAAGGGGAACTTTGAAAGCCATCGAACACGACAAATATGAAAATATTGCAGGCTCGGTTTGATTTAGCCTGCTCATGGACAGTAATGGAAATGCATATTACTGCCCATGCCGCCTAGCCCCGGGTTGAGCGCAATTTAATATTTACACCAATAAACAGTACAATTTTGACCATCCCATATGAGGGTGTAAGCTGTCGATTCGTGTTCCTTAGTTATTGTGTTTCTATGTAAATAGAATTGTAGGGAATTTTTAGTTTTATTTCTTTATTGTTCTAACTTTTTAAACGTATGTAAAATAAAGATACATTAATAACTTTTTATTAGACAAAGTTTTATTTTACCACACTTTGCCGTTAGGGAGATTTTGATATGTTTTTATCGAGGAGAGTGCAATGAAGACTGCCAAAGCACCGTAAAGTTGAAACTTCGCTATGTGCTTGATTAAACCAAATCTATACTTTTAGACTGTGGTCATGTATCAGTTGACGACGGTATTGTGGATACAACAAATGGAACGACATATTCAAGCAGTGTGACATACAGCTGCAATGTTGGCTTCAATCTTGTTGGTAACAACAAGAGAACATGTACAGACAACGGAACATGGTCCGGCAATGAACCAGTTTGTGTCATTCGAGGTTCATAAACAATGTTCATATTTCTAACAGATTCTTAATTGTTTTGCCACTGACCGTTTCGAGGCGGTATTCCCGTAACTCCGACTGTCTGTCTCAAAATAATTGAAATGTCCACATTTTTCTGAATGTACAAGTTGTCATATATTAACGAATCAGTAAAAGGCATTGCCTACTTAAGAGGTAATCATATATCTTGACGAGAAAAGGTTATATGAACAAATTTTAATGAAGACCGTTTGGATAAATAATAAAAGAAAAAAAGTTAAACTTTTTATCAGTGAACATAAATTAAAGGTTTTTTTTGCTCATTTTGCACTTTTAAATGTCTTATTTTAATTATTTTTGGCAATCAAATTTTAAAAAGTCGAAGAAACGAAACAAATCTACTACATGTCGTTTTTTTTTTTTTGCTGAAAAGGTATTTTCGTAATTTGTGTTTGGTAACTATCAGTAAATTCCCAATGTTAAACTTAATTTTTTTAAATAATAATATGTTAGACTGTGGATCCGTTGCCGATCCGGAAAACGGTAGAGCACAGCTGTCTGGAACTGTTTATGGATCAGAAGCAACATTCACGTGCAATACTGGCTTTGATCTTGTTGGCGCACGGACGACAATATGCTTATCGGATGGGAATTGGAGCAGTGACTCGCCATTTTGTAAAATAAAAGGTAAAATGTTGAATACAAAAGTGATTTTATTTTCTTTTGTAACGTTTATATAATGTAACAGCGAACAAAAGCATCCAAAAGTTTTCTTCTGTGTAATCAATTTTTCCTTATTTCCCTTGCTTCTAATTGATGAACAACGTAAATAGAAATCATTAAGCAAAATTGTGAACATATATATAATGTACTTTTCGTATGTAACATTTGTAATATAACAACAAGAAGATGCAGATGAACATTTTCTTTCACTTTCGAACAATTCCAAATAAAACTATCATTTTATGCTGTACAATAAGTCCCCCCCCCCCCCCCCCATTTCTTGAAATAACTGGTATTAGATTATTTAATATTATACGATGTACAACTCGATGTCTCTAATATGAAAATATTTTAGACTGTGGATCAGTTGGTGATCCGGAAAACGGTACAGCAGTGCTGTCTGGAACTGTTTATAGATCTGAAGCAACTTTCACATGCAATACTGGATATGATCTTGTTGGTGCAATAACGGCAATATGCTTATCCGATGGAAGTTGGAGCAGCTACTCAACATTTTGTAAAATCAAAGGTAAAGTTTTGCGTATATGTGTCATGTATCGTTTGTAAAAGGTTTTAAAAACGGATTTTTGTCACTTGTACCTTTATGTCAGTTATGTAACTATACCTGGCAAGTAACTGCTTGTTTGATTAAGTCAGCACGACAATTTTCCAGTAATTTATTGCCGCTGTAAAAAGTCTTCCAGTACCTCACTTCAGTAGTTTTAATCACCTTCCTGTATAGTAATATGTTAATTTCAAACCATGCACTGCAGAATAATCATTGTGGGCGACACTATATAGGCATACTTGAACAATCCTTTATCTTGGGGATATAGATGGTAGGTACTGTGTCTGCCTCTTGCATGGTTGGCTAGGCGCTGCTGCTGTATTTGTATGGCGTTGGGGATATCTATACATTTTATGTCTTTATATGATAATATTTTAGATTGTGGACCCGTTGCTGATCCGGAAAACGGTAGGGCAATTCTGTCTGGAACGGTTTATGGATCAGAAGCAACTTTCACGTGCAGTACTGGATATGATCTTGTTGGCGCCATGAAGACAATGTGCTTATCGGATGGGAATTGGAGCAGCGACTCGCCACGATGTAAAATCAAAGGTAAAATGTTGAATACATTCGTTGTTGTTTTTTTCGTTTGTCATCTTTAAATATAACAATAAGAAGGAGAAGTGTATAGCGTACTTCTTCGTAATCAGTTCTTGACGTATAGCTTTCTTCCATCTAATTAATGTATGTCGTCACATAAACCTTCACAAAATTTAATTTGGTCAATAATATGTTTTTAAAGTAAGATTTTTATATACTACTGTAGAAGAACATCCGCTAGTACTACGTTCATTACGTTTAAGATTGTGGTGATCTGCTAGTAACCAACGGCGTTGTTGATGCACCAAATGGCACGATATATCCGAACAGTGTGACATACAGGTGTAACACTGGATTCTATCTAGTTGGTAACAACACAAGAACATGCACAGCCAATGGAACATGGACCGGAATTGAGCTATATTGTCAGATCCGAGGTTTGTAAAATTTAGAATATCCGGCCGGGTGTGCATTTTTTATTTGAAATACTAAATATTTAAAGTACAACCCAGGCCGCAATGCTAATTGATGCTAAGCTGCATGTAAAATAACTGCGATTATACTATGGAAGTTTTATATGATTTATCATTACAT